>CAUYQG010163423.1:0-33314 GCA_963574415.1 Tarsius wallacei
AAATCATTTAGTATTATAGACTTTATATCCATCCAAGTTGCTGTGGAGTCCATATGTTTGTCTTCTTTATGGCTGAGTCATGTTCCATTGTGTGTATGTACCACATTTTTTTAATCCAGTCCTCTTTCAATGGACAGCACGGTTGGTCCCATATTTTTGCTATTGTGAATACTTCTGTAATAAACATGTGTGTGCAGGTATCTTTTTCATAGAGTAGTTTGAGTTCCTTCATGTATACTCCCAGAAGGAGGATTGAGGGTCATATGGAAGTCAATTTTTAGATCTTTTAGGAATGACCAAACTGTTTTTCACAGAGGTTGCACTTGTTTAAATTCCCACCAACAGTGTCAAAGTGTTCCCATTTCCATGCATCCTCCCCACCATCTGTTGTTTGTTGAATTATTGATGATAGCCATCCTGACTGGTGTTAGGTGGTATATCAGTGTGGTTTTAATTCCTCTTGCAAGCTTTAGTAAATCAATGTCTTTCCCTGCTGGGCCTCAGGTGACTTATTTGGAATACATAAACATTATACACAAGCCCACTCAGATTTGGGTTATCATGTTACACTCCCATTCCCCTGGGACAGGTTTGACAGCTTGCTTGCTGGACCAGTTAAGAGGCATTGAGAACTTGGACTTGGAGTCTCCTGCCCAGAGAGAAAGGAATAGGAGGGAAAGGAATGCAGGAGCTGTCCAGGGGGGTTAGAAGTTAGAGTAGGGACCAGACAGAGGAAACCTGCAATGAACAACAGCAATGGGAAAGGGAGGGCAGAAGTGCACGTTCACTAAGAGCACAACTCTGACTTTTAGTGAGATATGACTATTAAGAAAGAGAAGAGAAAACTGCACTGGTCAGTTACCAGTGTGACAGGGGAGACGAGATTCTCAGCATGAGGCAGTGAGTGTAGGAGGCAGATCCCTGCCCTTGAGGAGCCCAGACACTGAAGATGGAAAAGGTCACAAGGAGATGGCTTCTTGGGGACCAGGTTGAGGTTTTCAGCCTAGATCCAGGGGCTTTGATTAGAGAACCCTGACTACCCACAGACTCCAGCCTGCACAGCCTCTGCCTTGTTTTTATTCTTACCACAAAGAAGTAGACAGAGGTGAGGAAACCAGAAGAAAGGTAGCAACCAGCTAGACACCTGAGAGCTGGAGCCCTCCCCATGCACCAATGAGGGATTGCAGAGGCAGCACTTGACTACAGTGGAAACTGGAGAACATTGTTCTGTGAGGTTCAATGTACAAAAGATTCTACTTGCTGATGTCTTCCTTCAGGGTCTGGGGCTAAATCCCAGCTGCTGTGCTTGAAACACACTGACTGGCACCAGCATAGCCTCTCCCTCAGCATCCTACTTCCTGTACCCTCCCCTGGCCCATAGCAGGTAGGAGAAGGACAGACAAGTCAGAAGAACACTTTCTTTCAGGAAACGCAGAGGGGCAGAAGGAAAGGAAACATACTGGAATTCCTAAGTCACTGCCAGGAGTAATATGGGGTAGGAGTGAGGCCACCAGGTTGAACTTGGACTCTCACTCAAACATAAGGGAGTCACAAAGGGATCTTGACCACAGGAAGAATTCTCCTTGTCCATATGTCTTCTTGTTCAATGTACATCGAAGCTCCCTCTTTCAGGTATCATTAGCATAATGAGCTCATCCTTCATTCATGTATTAATTCATGTATCCATAATATCATAAATTTACAGTGGTATATACTGGGGTTATAGAGGCGAATAAACAGAGTTTGAGCCACCAAGAATGGTTATCCTGGTGTTTGAACCTACAAAATCTTCCCTTATCCAGCAGGGAAGCGTCAGGCACAAAGGTCTGATGCTGCTATGGGGAAGGTCCAAACAAAGAACCGCCAGGCTCTTTCTGCCTAAATGACTCAGAGGGCATTTCCAAAAGGAAGCATTTCCAAAAGGAAATGAGATTTGAATGGGTAGTAAGTCTCCAGATCATGAAGGGGAAGCATACAACTGCAAGGAGGCACGAAAGATCCGGAAGTACTTACACAAAATGAAAACTTCGATGGAGGTCCAACAGGTAAGAATGGGGATGGAGCTGGGGAATGTGGCTAAGAATTGGCACTTGTGGCATGGGAAGGTAAGAAGCCACATCTCAGTGTGAAAGGGAAGAGCCCATGGGGGAAGGGAAAGTCAGCAAGGGGCTTCTTTTGTTAGTGATGAAAATTAAAGTCAACAAGCATCTACTGAGAATCCACTATGTGCTGGATGCTGTTTCAGGGTGTGAGACCAATGAATACAAACAAGATTCAGTCCTAGTCCATGAGGAACTCACTATTCAGTGAGGGTAGGCAAAGAATCAGATAATTCACTATAATGGGACACTTCAAAGCCCCTTGTTCAATTTTATATTCTTTGTTCTGAATTATTTCTCTTAAAGAAGATTCTCCAATTATATAAGCTTCAGACTTCTCAAAACCTAGACCCACCCTTCATTGCTGAGTAATATGGTAACAATGTCATCACAAAGGGCCTGCATATAACCCTGATTTGGGTGGAGAGAGGGTCACAGAAGCTGTCACCAGGTTTAACTAGGTCATGCTAGATTATTAATTAAGACAAAGTTCAGAGGATGATGGCATAAAGGGGGAAAAAAGGAAGCTTTTGAACTCAAGAGCAGAGGCAAAAACCCATAAGACCTTAACCAGTTGTTTTTTCTTTCTTTTTTCTTTTCTTTTTTTGAATTGGAGTCTCATTCTTGTTGCCCAGGCTGGAGTACAGTGGCATGCTCAAGGCCACTGCAGCCCCGACCTGCTGGGCTTAGGTGATCCTTCTGCCTCAGCCTTCCAAGTTGCTGGAACTACAGATGCACGCCACCATGCTGGCTAGTATTTGTGACCTATTGTAGAGACAAGGTCTCACCAAGTTGCCCAGGCTGGTCTCGAATCCCCAGGCTCAGGCTTTTCTCTTGCCTCGGTCTCCCAAAGTGCTGGGATTACAGGCTGAGCCACCACGCCTGGCCAGACCAGTGGTTTTCAAAGAGCATTCTCTGAGGACTTGTTAGAAATGCAAGTTCAAGGGCTGTTCTGACCTATTTAACTGGAAGCTCTGAGAGTAGGCCCAGGAATCTGTTACTTAACAAGCCCTCTGGGGCAATCCCTTCAGGTTTCCTCCCACTGTGGGAGCTTCTCTGTCCTCTCGATAAATTTTGCTTTCTCTTTTTTTTTTTTTTTTTTTGGAGTTGGAGTCTCACTCTGTCGTGCAGTGGCCGCTTCCGGCCACTGCAGCCTCGACCTGCTGGGCTCCGGCTATCCTTCCACTTCAGCCTTCCGAGTAGCCGGAATTACAGGCATGCGCTACCACGGCCAGCTGATTTTGTGATTTATTGTAGAGATGAGGTCTCGCCAAGTTGCCCAGGTGGGTCTCGAACCCATGGCCTAGGCAATCCACTCACCTCATCCTCCCAAAGCACGGGATTACAAGCTGAGCCACTGAGCCCGGCTAAATTTTGCTTTCTCAAAAAAAAAAAAAAAAAAGCAAGCCCTCCAGGTGACTCTCATGCATGTCAAAGTAGGAGAACCACTGCTTTAGACTAAGGGTTGGGAAAAAAGGACGGTTTCCCTAAGAACTCTTCTTAAATTAAATTCAGCCCAGGTAAGAAAGAAAGAATTCGGTCACCAAGAAAAAGCGATTTGGCAGGATAAGGAGGGGAGGAAGGTATCTACCCTCAGGATTGTGGTAGATTTTGCAAGGGGGAAAATGTATTAGTATATTCTGTCAAGACCAAACTTTTCACTGTTTGATCACACCTCATTTGCATTTTTAATAGCCCCCATTAGACAGCCTCTGAGCTAATTAGGCAGGCGTCTATAATAGAAGACTTCTGTTTCCTGTTTTCAGAACTCAGAAACTAATGGCTGAAGCACTGCTAAAACAATTAAGTAATAAGAAAAATACTGTGTAAGATTGGCAAAAGCACAGCTGCCATAAATCATTACGAATGACTCGCAGCTCCAAATGTGTAATTAGGGAGGAAAAGGAACCTATCACATGTTGGAATGGCAGGGGTAAGCAGAGAAAGAGGGACTCTGGGACAGAGAGTTTCTAGCCCTCTATGCCAAGTGGGGGTGAAGTGGGAGTTTGAGAGTCTAGAGGTTTCTAGTACTGACAACACATCCCCAGGCCTTACAGGGTATTCAGAGGCAGTTTTTACTATCTTTAATTCTAACAGTACATGAAAACTGTGGCAACCCAATAAAATCAGCAGTACTAAAGACTCAGATTTATGGACATTAAAAAAATGAGCTAACCACCAGGAAAATGACTCAAAAACACTGAGATCTTGGCTGAGGGCAAAATAAACATGGAAATAATGGGCACTAAAATAAGGAAGTTTTAAATAATCAGCTACAGACTCCTGATTACTTTCAGAATTAAGAATAATAACAGTGTTTATTCCTTTCTTGTTTTTATGTACATATTTGTATATGCTAATCAATATCCTACTTTCTCTTTTCACTATATTTTTGTGTCAGCAGTATTGTAGTGGTGAGCTTCAACATTTAGTTTTCAGGTTATAGTATATACAGATTGTTGCTGAATGGCTTGATATTACCCAAGGATAATACAGTGATGGATACAATTTTGTGTCTCCACATTTTAGGAAAGGGTGAGAAAATCTTTGTTAGTGTGAGGGTTAGTTACACTCTCTTAGTTGGAAGAGACTGTATAATATCATATAACTTATGTAATATCATTATATGAAAATGTAACTGTAGGCAGAAGAGGATGAATGTGGATGGTAGAAGTCAAAGAGGTGGACTGTGCCACTGAGTATCTCTGTTCTCTATCTGCGCACTTGCTTTCATACGTCTCCTTTCTACTGCCATGGTAGAACACCTGCTATTAGTATGCATCTCCAACTTTGCTTTCTTCTGTTTGTATTACCTAGAGTGGTTTCTGTTTTTCCTGGCAGGACATTAAATGATACATAGGACTTGATTGATTAGAATGTAATCTGAATGCAGATCTATATTATTTGCTAGTGTCACCATAAATAGGTTCACCTACATTCTAAATGCTGTTAATTTGTATTAAGTGTGAACTCTTGTAATTTATATTGATTAACTTATAAGATTAGTACAATTTGGGGCCACACTGCACACAATCATTAAAGAATTAATTTGATGACTCCAGAATGAACTCCAATTGTATTTATTCTTTCACTCACTGTATTTAATATTTGTAGACCAAGGGCCATGTATTCAGCACTGTGCTACACACTGTGAGGGAAATGAAGAAGGATTACACTTTTCTAGGTGTCGATACTAAGATATGTCACAAGGCAATGACCTCTGAATGAAAAAAATAAAAACACATGACTAGTACACATTTAGGGAGTTGTGTGTTCATAGGAAATATAACGGTATGGTAGAGGAATGTAAAACTTGAGCTGAATCTTGAAGAGGAGTCTAGAAATTAGAAAGATGGAGAAAAGAAATTTGTCTAGCCAAACTTAATATTTTAAAATGTGCTTCCAGTTTTACTCATTTTTCTATGATCTCATAGTCACTTAACACAGAGGTAGAAAAATGATAACCCTTGGGTCAAAGCAGAACCACTGTCTGTTTTTGTACATTCATGAGCTATAAATAGTTTTAACTATTTGGGGGAAAACTAAGAGAAGAAGTATATTTTATGAAGTATGGAAATTATTCAAATTTGTTTATAAGTACAATCATATTGGAAGACAGCCATGCCTATTTGTGTACATAGTGTGTATGGCTGCTTTTACCCTACAAAGGAAGACTGGACTGGCTGCAACGGAGACTATGTGGCCTCAAAGTCTAAATATTTGTCATTTGACATTTTACAGAAAAAGTTTGCTGGCTCCTGACTATATTATTATATATTATCTTGTAATTCAATTTCATCATCTCAGTTGAAAGCTCAAAATATAGAAGAATTTTTCAGATGTTTTTTGCTTGACACCAGAATGACTCCTCAACTGTGTGTCTTCATCTCTGTCTTGCCTTTCACTTGTCTCTTTGTTCCCATTTTACCTCACTTAGGGTCCTCACGTTTTATTCAAACAGCTAGCTTGTAGGCCCCTATACAACACTTCCCCTGTTCTTCCCACTGAAAATCCCTTCTCTTTGCTTTTTTATTTTCTTTTGTTTTGAGAGCATGGTAAAATATTGAGTAGATACAAAAGAATAGGTATGAAATACCTGTAGGTGATAAAGAACAACAATAAAATAAACACCTATGTGTCCTCTCGCTAGCTCAAGAGACAAAACACTATCATTATCTCCAGAGCCCCCTGAACTCCCCTGGCTCTTTTTATATCTTTATTTCTCAAGTCTCATTTCCTCAGTGAAACCCTCCAGGATGGCTCCAGTCAACACTGATGGTTCATGTGGCTCATTATCCATACCACACACTTTAGTGCTCATTTGGACATTTAGAAGTTAAAAATTAGGCTTAGAAACTCAATGTGTAATTCAAAGTATATTCAAATTATCCCTCACAAATGTATGCAATCTCATATGCAACTTTTCCCCATAATATTCTGTATCCCAAATATATTCATCCATATTTTAAGGTTCTTTTTCAAGCAAGAGAGAAGACAGTTTCAATACACCTGCTATGAAGTTCATTTTCCACATGTACTGAATCTTTTCAGACACTTGGACGATGAATACTCCTGCTTTTAACATGCTACCATCTAATGGTGATTGAAATCTATGAAAGCACCTGAAAAGGGAACTGGGTCAACTTCATAATTTTATGTAAATCCAAAGATAGCTCTCTATTAAACTATCTGAATTAGTGAAATGAGAACCTAAACACTCCCTCCACCTTCCTTGCCCGAAGTGATACATTTCACCCTCTTATAAATGTAAAGGTACTTAAGCTCAAAGAAACTAGTGCAGAGGAAAAAACCCTGGGCTAACAGTTAGGAGTATTAAGGTCAAATTCTAATTCCATTGTGAAGTCTCTCTGAAACCCTTGAAAAAAATAACTACTCTCTCATGCTCAGTTTCTTCATCTGCAGTTTCCAGGGTGCCTTCTGTCTGTCATTCTTTGAGTTCATAGGTCATAGCCAACATTAACAAATACCAAAGTCAAAGCTGCCCTCTTCTATACTCCTCCCTTCTTCTAAACCTCTCCCTCACCTACGTGACCTTCTATGCTGACAGCTAAATTTTATTAACAAGGAATTGATCCTCGACATCCAATCAGCTTCAGAGTTTAAGCCTGGAAATATAATATCTCCCTCACTCTGATCCAGCTGGTTATCTGAAGCCCAGACATCAAGAAATTCTGCAAAATTATATAAATAAATGAGAGTAAAATTACTCCCATGAGTCACTATATCAACAACTTTAGTAGTAAGAGCCACCAGGGTGCGATCAAGGTTGCTTTTGACAGAAAGGAATAGACACCACAAGTGCCAACTTCAGTTTTTCACATGGACCAAAGGAGCCTGCTCAGAGAAGTTGCCTGCCTTCCCAACATAGCTTGAAGCCCTTGTTTTGATGAGCAGTGGGCCTCCACAATTACCCCCACTTTTTTGTCCAGACATTTTTTTCCTTACCTTCCTGGTAGGTACTCTTAGCTACTTCTAGGATAATCATATCACAGTTCTACCCATATCTGCTTACTTTCAAATCTTCTTACTTAGAGTTTGGTGTGCTCTTCATTTAATAAAGCACATTATAAAAAGTCACTTCTCAATTTCCCTCAGTAAATTTAAAACCTTAAATGAAAAGCATGTGCAAGATATGACTAAAAGCAGATATGCCCATTGCACAAAGATAATTGATGACTCTGCACAAAGGGAAAGTGAAGCAAAAATCAGACTGTTAGAAGGGAAATATTTTGATCCCTCCCCAGGCTTCTTCCACCCTTTCCTTGGCCTGTCAATAAGAAAGATTTTGGGGGTTTGTTTTCACTTTGTTTTTTTTTCATTTTCTAGTTCTAGACATTTGAGCGGGTAATAAGTCTTTTGACTCTCTTATTTCCACTTCCTTCCTCTATGAATATTTCAATTCAGAACAAAGAGAAAGATAGAAGACAAGATAGAAGCCACAAACCTAAACTACAGGCCGCAAAGATCTCTCTCTGATTTGGTCATATAGCTGCCAAAACCTGGTAATCAAATGGCTACTGTTCTCTTTTGTGGCATTTAGTAACTTTAGTCACCATAGTAGGGAAAGAAGGGTTTCAAGGAGATAAATTTCTAGTACAGATTTCTGGTTATTATACCATCTAGTTGCCATTAAATTTCTACAGTGGCAGTCTCCAAATATGGCTGCCAAAAACCTCCCATTCCTTATTGAAAGGGGGTACCTATAGAAACATAAAATAAACTTAGTTTAGCGTAGTCTTTTTGCCTCAGCATAGCCATTTTTGCTTAGACTTTACCCTGACACACTTTGAATCTAGCACAGGTTAGACATAGATAAGATAAATTTCCAATAGGCAGGTTTTAGGAAGCTTTCAGACATTCTACTGCAGGCCAAACTGGCAGCCTATCCTACCCCCTTGGGAAATCTTCATCAGAAGCAAGACCAGGACAGCCCAACAGCCCAACCTCTAATTCATGGTTTAGCATAAAAATCTCTAGGAAACTTTCAGGTTCCTTGTCAAGGCAGAAGATGGAAGATCCAAAGACCACCCCGTGGCTGGTGGAAGCCATAGAAATGATAATAAGACCCCCTTTTGGTCAAGGAGTTTGTGGATTGCAAATATCTGACAAGCTTCTTGCGGGAAAACTTCCACCCCTTGTCTCCTCCTATCTAGCCCACCACCTTAGCATGAGAAATCAAGATCTAAGACTCATCTGGCTACAATCAACATCAAAGGCCCTCAGCCCTGGACATTCCTCAGGGTCTAAAGCCCCTTACCCCAAAGGTCCTTAAATATACCCATTTCTTGGCCCTTCGAAGCCACACTTGCATCTGAGTGTTAGCCCCCTTTCCAATCTTTGAAAGGTGAATACTAAACTTTACTTCTTTCTACTTTTTTCCTTGTTACAATCTTGCATTATTCCTGGAGCATTGGCACCAGCACAGGCCCACCTCGCCTCAGTGGACCCTTTCACCTATAAAGCAAGCCACTGCTCACATCAAAGAGTGGTGACTTTTCTCCTTCTCTTTAAACTTGTGATGACCTTGGGAATTGCCTTGACCAACAGAATGTGACAGATGTATTATTCTGGAACTCTTGAGTCCAGAGGACTTCAGAGTACTGGCAGCCTCTGCTTTCTCACTCTTGGAGCCTCGCCACCATCCTTTGAGGAAGTACAAGCCAAAGAGAGGCCCCGAAGGGCAAGAGGCCGTCTTGGACAACCCAGTCACAACCAAGCTCTCAGCTGAAAGCAGTTGCATGAATGATCCCAGCTGGTATCACATGGTGCTAACGATCCTGAATTCCTGATTTATGAAATTTGAGATAAATAATAAATTATGGTTTCAAATCACTAAGTGTAGGAGTGGTTCATTATGCTGCAATGAATATCTACAGTATTCTCCCTCACTCCCAACTAAAACCTCACAGAGTACAGCAGTTTATTTAGATCTTGCTTGGGGCAGGAAAAGTAGTGAGAAACTGTGTGTGTTACAGTAGAGTGTACTGATATTAATAATAATGATCTTAAGCCACTGTGATGGTATAAATGCTACTTAAGGAAATAGGAATACCCTGCCTAAGCTTGCATGATATATTTTAGACATAATCCATTTGAATTTGTTAAAATTTTGAATATTAGAAGGGCAACTTTGAGGATAAGTATCAGGAATCTGGAACATTGGCTTATGTGGAAAGCTTTATCCCTGATAAAGTTAGACAAATGATTTGTTGTTATACAGAAGACTTCCTCTTGCCTTAGATCAAAGAACTTGAGAAAGCATATGAGTACTGGATTTGTGGACAGAAGAAAACCAGACTTCTTGTGAAAAACAACTCAAGAGTAAGAGTTGGAAGGAGAGACTGTGAGCCCTAAAGAAACTTCCCTAACAGCCTGATCTCACCACTGAGCAATGTGCTTTTACAATAGAGGACTTCAAAAAGGAGGTTTGGATACTAATCATCCTACTACCTTTTACTTACTTCAGGATTTTTGACTAAAGGACTTACCGTCTCCTGAATCCCAGTTAAAGAATAAGAATAAGTCTGAATGCCACTGATTCTCCTCTTAGACAGTCACTAGAGATGTGTGTTTGAGTGAAGAACACTCTATTCCTCTTTGGGAACTGGAACTGCTGAGCCAATGGGACTTTGTGAGAGCACAAGATCATCTATGAAGGGTTGGTGGAGCCTCCTGGTGTATCGGTTCCCTAGGGCTGCTGTAACAAAAGGACACACACTTGGCAACTGAAACAACAGAAATTAATTGTCTCACAGCCTGGAGGCCAGAAGTCAGAGATCAGGTGCTGTAGGGTTGGTTTCTTCTAGGGCTGTAAGGGAGAGTCTGTTCCAGGCCTCACCCCCAGCTCCTGAAGATTTACTGGCAATCTTTGGCACTCCATGATTAATAGATTCATCACTTTGATCTCTACCTTTATCTGACATGACATTCTTCCTGTGTGCATGTCTCTGAGTCCAAAATTCCCTTATTTATAAGAACACCAGTCATCCCAGATTAGGGTCCACTCTAAGGATTTTATTTTTACTTGATTACCTCTGAAAAGACCCTAGCTCCAAACAAGGTCACATTCTGAGATACCAGGAGTCAGGACTTTAACATATCTTCTTTGGGGGACACAATTCAAACCATGAGACCCAGGACAGTTAGGATACGCTATTCTAGCCCACAGAAACTTTATGTCTGAGCATCCTTGGAAACAGCAAACCCCACAGATGCTACACTGATGTCCAGAGATTGACTCCAGCCTCTTATTTTACTTTAGCTTGCAGATTCCAGAGAAAGAGTCCCATCAGTTATCCTGACAGCGCTTACCAGCCTGGAGCCCTGCTGGGTCTCTCTGCTTCTGTTGCCTCAAACCCTATTGCAGCCTCCACCAGCCCTTTTGCCCCAACTCACTCCAAATGAGTGTTCTCAGTGCTGACTCTTCAGGTTCGTTGCCAAACCCTAGACCTCTCCAGGGTTTCTTCCACCACTGAGATTCAGACGTTGAAGTAAAGGGGCTCATTTTGGAATTTTGGTTTTCATTTTTGGTTTTGTTGTTTTGTTTTGTTGTTGTTGTTTGGTTTTTGTTTTCCAAAAGAAAAGACACAATACCTAAATGACAAGCACGTCCATTCGTGCTTAGGAACTTCAAAGGAAATAAATTTAAAAAACACTCCTCACCGAGCAGGCAGGAATAGCCACTTAGCAATTCAGTGACTATCTTGGTACACATGCCTCCCTCCTAGTTAATTCTTCTCCACTAACAACTGCTTTGGGCACCATAAATTATATACCTGTTTTGACTAAAAGAAGTCGCATGATGAGTGGTAGGGCTTATCAAAATCGAGTCCATATTGCAGACGCTGTCAGCGTGACAGACAGAAAGGCAAAGTGTAATCCCGATGACTCCCTGATGAAACATAGACAGAGGCTTAACCTGATCCCTGAAGGAATGACAGGGAAAATAAGGTGAAAGACCAATTAGCCTCTTTCCACATAATCCCAAACTTATTGGCTGGATATTTTTATTTCTTGCACTCCCTGACTTACCAGGTAGCAGCCAGGAGGTAACAAAAGCCAATGCTTTCTCGGCAGAGCCATCTAAAGCTTTTGGGTGGAGGAGCTACCTGACTTTTACTAGACTAAAAATGATTGTCATATCGACGTGACCCACCACCTTTCTTTTCTTTTAGAGAGGTAAGAAAGACTGCACATTTGCTCCTATGTTTTTCTAGATGAGAAGAAAAAGCTAAGTGAGGAAAAGCGGTATTTCTCTCAAATGTGTCCATCAGTTCCTGGGTGTCACTTTGTGCTCGGCATTGTGAAAGATACAAGGACAAGAGAAGCCAATTCCATAGTCGCTCAGGACCCAGAGTCAGTGTAGAGGAGAGAATGGACAAAATTCTGCTCTAGGAAGAGAAACCTTAATAATGCTGCTGCTTTTCATATGTGATGAAAGTGCCTCTTTCGTTTTAGCAGGTCAAGTACTACCTTTGGGGTTTTAACCAGCTCTGTGGATGGGTGTGCACTGGGCACCTATCTATTTGGACTCGTTAATGGAGCATTCTTCCTAACAAATGGAATATAGTCAAAAGGAAATTAATCTGGGCTCAGAACAGCATCTGCAGTGATATTTAGTGACTGAGACCAAGAATAAACAAGTACATGGCTGAAGCCACACAGTTATGCAATGGGAAGATTATGCACCCACAATGGGGAGTTGACCAAAGGTCAATATAACAGAAGCTGGAAAAAGGCTATGACCAGGGTAAGGGAGTCAGTTAGTAGTTCTAGGAAAAAAATATCTCCTCCATGTGCTGTGGCTCAAATGCACCATCCTGGTCACCGTGGCCGCTCCTCCTACTGAATTCTCCATAGAACCTGACTGAGAGAGTTGACAATGCCACCAAAGGTGCTTCACTCCTGGGAAATGTATCATTCACTGAAAGGTCTCAACATCCAAGCAACCACAGTCAATCCCCAAGTACATTTAGGAGGCAAAACCTATGTCACACATGTTGGCTGTTGTTTCTCCTCTACTCTCTTTGTCCACATATGCCATTTTTCCACCAATCAACTTCAATTAAATTTTAGCTTAACAAAAATGGATAACAATTATCATTATGGTTAAAAAAAACAATAATAAAAACCCTTTTCCTTCTCATGGTCTCTTTTTTTGTCCTAAACCACTTTCACACACAGTAGTCATTTCAGTCTTTAACATCTGCCAGTGTGCCCAGCCAGAGGGTAGGTACTATGAGGAATGCAGGAAGCACAGCTTTACATACCCACTGAGTTGCTAGTGCCTCTTTCACAGGTCATTGTTACCAACTCATCAGGCACAGAAAGCATAGATGGGACAAGGCTCCATTCTGGGAGGAGAAAATGGAAATTTGTCGCCCTGCCCACCCTGAACCACCTGTCACCACTTCATCAGGGACCATGACCGACCTGGTGTCCCAGGTTCCCCAGCCCCTGGGATTCTGAAGCTGCTATCCCTCTTTTCTAGATAGCTTTGATGTTGTGGTTCCCAATCTTAACCATGTTCTCATCCTACTTGCACTTCCTCATAACTTCTCCAGATTCCTTTATGTTGCATTTTGGCTCTCAGCTGGGTTTGCAACTCCTCCCAATTTAGCAACATCTGAAAATTTAATTAGCAGGCGGTTGTCTCCCTCTTCCACATAATTAATGAAGATGTTAAAATAAAACTGGATTAAGAATTTATTACACAATAATTTGCAAATCATTGCCACCGTTACTAGATAAGCTCTAACAAGGCAGGAGGGAGCAACTTGAGAGGAGTCAGGGTGGCTAAGCCACTGTAGTTCTTGCTCTAAACAGAAGGCAGTGAATGTGGCACAGGGGAGAAGGCTCAGGCTGGGAGGGTACTGACTGGGGAGTCTTTCACTCTGTCACTAACTAGTAGAAGCTATTTCATGATATGCACCCCTAAACCTTAATGTGCTACTGAGGAACACCAGAAGAACCTCAGCTCAAATCACCAAGGAGTCAGGGAGATTCTCCTGGGAGGATGGAACTAAAGCTATGTATGATCCATTAGAAAGGAAGGGAATAAAAAATGGAGAGGGAAACATGTATCTTTGAATGTTGTAATACTAGTAAGAACAACCTTTTTTTTTTTTTTAATAGAACAGTATTAGGTCAAATCCTATGACTTCAGCAAGTACTTCTGTCTAAATATCTATCCTTTCTAATGGAAATTATCAGCTATAGACAATGACAGTCAATCATGAGGAAGGGGAGTTTCTAACAGTGAAAAGTAATAAGCCATGGGAGAAATCCTGTGCCTTATTTTATCTAAGTCCATTCCCAACCAGGCCCACCCTCCCTACTTTAACTTTTTTCTGGCCATGGTCTTATTCCAGTTCCCATTATTTCTTTTGACCTGGCCTCTCTCAGCTGTGTCTTTCACTTTGATTCTTCTCTGCTTTGATTTTCATGACTTCATAATCCTCCTTTAGCCCCTCCTTCAGCTTGGATCTTCCTGGGGCTACTTGGTCTTGAATCCTTCCAGCAATAACAAACAAAGCCCCTCACTTGCTGTAACAGACAGGCCAACCCCACCCCGGATCCAAAGACTTTCTGATGGGGACATCTCTGCTCTGTCTGTACCTTGGAGCTGCCATCTCCTCTCTGGCCACAACTACACAGCAGGGAGCAATCCTTAAAAGGAGTAAGTACATGTATGGTGGACAGACACAGGATGGATTATTGGAAGGGTTATCAGTGTGTTTAGAAGAACAGTCTTAGCTTCACTGAGTGACTATTAAAGAGGCAGCTATACTTATGAAACTTTTTTAAAAAAAAGTTGAAGAGTATAATTCATGAATCTGATTTATGGCCAAAGTCCTCTTGTTATGTCCAACATTTAATTTGGCAAATCACGCATGACTTGACGAACTTGCTGACCCACTATTGTGAATTTCAGGTTAAGTATGGTACCAGATACATTAATTTCAATATTTGAGCTCTTACAGTTCTTTACCTCAATGTATTGAAAGAAGAAACCTGTTTTGTTAAAGAAAAAAGAAATAAAAGACAAAGTAGTGATTCACGCAAGGGAATACCTTGAAACGGGTATAATTTATAAAACAAAATACCCTTAATATGACAGCAGTCAATTTAGCCTGATATAAAAGAGGGTCTGTGTTTTCTTTCATTTATATTTTTATGATACGTAATGTCTTTATAATTTCACCACTCCACATCAAAGCCGCCAACCGCTGAGTGCCTAAATAAGTAGCATGTGAAGAAAATGAATGAATTGCTAAATGTCCCATTATGTCCACAGAGAATATCCTTCTATTTGGAGTCAGGAATCTTAAATTGAGACGACAAATGAATGGTTTTCACTCCAATGGAGGGAGAGTTTTGGCAACTTTATTACGTTCAGCATTTGAATTGGAATAAGGGGAAATGTAAAGAGAAATGAAGTTTTAAAAAATAATAAGTGTTGTTGGTGTTGAGTTTCTGGCTCTGGATGTCAGCTCCTCTGTGAGACAGAGTGATGGGAACTGTAGGGGGCATAGCACATGCATAAAAGCTCCAGGGAGATGGAGTGGAGGGCCTGTCACTGTTGTGATTTCTCCTGCACAAAGAAGCTATTTGGAGAATCTTAACAAGTTCCAACATGTTTGGCCCAACACATTAGGGCTGACATCAAAAATGGAAAAGTAAAGAATGTGTCGAGCTGGTTAAAGGAAATCACAGTAATCAGCAGCTCTTAGGGCACTTAACCACAGACACCCAGGGAGCCCCAAGGCAAGGGATAAGAGATAGGGGGGGTGGCGGGTGGTGCTGTAGCCACATCCAGGAGCTCATCCACCTTAAAAATCCACATAACGTGCATCAGATGAAAACAGGATGAACATTACAGCAAAGACAACACAACTACCGATTTGTGAACACTGAAGCAACAAATGCCACAGAGGTCCAGTCTCATAGGCTCTCATTCATCTTCTTAAATCTTCAGCATTTAAAACTTCTGTTTTTTGTGTTCCAGATCTCATCCTTCTTGTCTCTCTCTTTCTCTTACAATCTGCAGATTTCCATGGAGTCTTCCTCTCTCTTGGCATTTTAGGCCACAGTTCATGATAGAGGAGAAAGGACCTCAGGCTCACTAGTTCGCTATAGTGTCCTCCAGTTCAGGACGCTGGCATTTTCTGGGTAAGACATTTGACTTGCTGGTCCAGAATTAATCGACTAAATGTGTATACCAAAATAGGTCAGGTATACTTGAATCCAGGTGGTGAGATCTCTGTACGGGATGAATAGTTAGTCATCAAATCAATTGCTTTATTCCCTGAATGAGATTAACCTGAACATTTGTGACTATGTGAGAATATGTGTGTTGTGTAACATACATGTGGTCAAAGCATGGTGAGAAGAGGCTTGCCTCCTAAATCTTTTAGGGTCTATATTTAAAAAACAAAAAGTTTATACCCAGATTTCAGGGGTGGGGGGGCACTGTGAAATTCCAAGTGTCACCTTCCATGCTAAATGGAGAGTAGCATTTTATTCCTTTAACTGAGAAAATTTTCTCTGTATGTGGCAAATATGGTGTTAAATTGTAACATAACATATGTAACTTTGAATACATGCTTTAAAGCTTGAAAACTCTTCTTTTAAGACAAAATAATCAATGGACAGGCTGTTCCTCTCTGGCCTCAGTTTTCTAATTACAAGAACAAGTGGCTTGCATTATATGATTTCTAAATTCCCATCTGGTCTCAAATCTTATGGTCTTTAACAATATAAATGGCAATGTCACACCTACAGGATAATGGCACATCACCAACAGCAACCTTGTCAACAACCATTTGCTAAATGCTTAAGTGACACCAATGTGCTAAGTGGCTTATGTACTTTCCCTTATTGAATCCTCACCATAACTTAATAAAGAATGAATACCTACTCTCATTTTTATAGATGAAGACAAGTAAGTTTCCCTATATTGCAGTTTGTGGGTGGCAGTATTGAAATTCTGACTTACATCTAATCCCAAAATCAGTGTTCTTAATTTAAAAACACATTATTGAGCATTTTAATTTTATTTAGCATGGTGAGAGGTAAAGACAGGCTATAAGAGACTGAGGAACAGGGATGTTTTCAATAAGAGTGTACAATATTCTTGAAGAGAAAAGAGCCACATGGGAAAGAGAAAACCATACAGTATGGCACGTGTGTAAGTGTCAGACTGAATAGATCAGTCAATAAGAACTACAGGATTTAGAGAAGGGAAAATCATTATTACTTAGATACTAGCAACAAGCCTAGCTGGAAAGGACTTTGTGTCACTGGGTTTTCAAAGGAGAGAAAACAAGGTAGACAGAAAGGCCAGGAAGAGGCTTTTCTGGTGGGAAAAAAAATGCATTAGAAAAAGCCAATATTGGAATTATTGTGGCATTAGCAAGAGACGATGAAGAAATGGACTTACATCTTCAGTTTGAAGAAAACTCATAAAACCTAATATTTTTCAAAATAGGCAAGTTAATATTTTTTTGTAATAGAGAAGAATTCAGAGATAACAATTTCATTAGAATTAATAATTAATTCATTCTTTTTTTTTTTGCAAAATCTGATCGGTGCTTCTGGACATACAATATTATGTCAGATCAGTACTTTAACCACAAACATTAGGATCGACCAGGACCTCTTGTCAGAAATGCAGATTAAGTGATTCTCACCACAGACCCACTGAATCAGAATTTTTACTAAATGAACACAAGAATTTGTGTTTCTGATTGCTTCTCAAATTATTGTTAACAAATGTATTGTGGTATCATTATCATACAATAAAATGCACAGATTTCAAGTATTTAATATAATGAATTTTGATAAATATATACACCCAAGCAACCTTTATCCCAATCAAGATAGACAACATTTCTATCAACCCAGAAAGTTCCTTGCACCCTCCACTATGTATGAATACTTGACCTCTAAACCTCATGTTAAAATTTGATCCCCAACGTTGGAGGTGGGGCCCAATGGAAAGTATTTGGATCATAGGGGCAGATCCTTCATAAATATATATATGCATATAAATATAAGTATGAATACATATAAATCTGATCGATGGTCATCTGGACCACTGGAGGACTGATAGCAAAGGGGCTGTCTTCGTCCATTTGTGTTACTCTAAAGGAGTACAGTAGACTGGGTAATCTCTGAAGAAAAGAGGTTTATTTGACTCACAATGTGCAGGTTATACAAGAAGCATGACTCATACACACATATATGTATCTCAATTTCTTTCCCTTTCCCTCCCTCCATCCCTCCCTCCCTCCCTCTCTATCTCCCTCCCCCCTCCCTCTCCCCCTTCACTATTCGGTGGGCTTCTCATTGCCCTCTACCATGAGTGAAAGCAGCCTGGCCCTCACCAAATGCAGATGCCAGACTCGTGCTTCTTGTATATCCTGCACATCTTAAGTCAAATAAATCTCTATTCTTTGTAGATTACCCAGTCTCCTGTATCCCTTTAGAGTAAAACAAATGGACTAAGACAGCCCCTTTGCCATCAGTTCCCCACTGGTCCAGATAACCATTGATCTAATCAACAATTTAGTTTTTCTGTTCTATAACTTCATGTAAAGGGAATAACATAAGGTATACTTTTTGTGTCTGACCTCTTCTCAACATAAAGTCTATGAGAACCACTCCTGGGTTGAAGACATTAGTGTGTTGAGTTTTCTTGTTGAGTAATACTTTTATTACATGAATATGCCATGATTTGTTTATCCATAGTCCTGTTAATAGATATTTGGGTGATTTCCAGTTTTTTGACTCTTGTGAATAACATAATCACATAAGTCATTTTATAGACAAATGGTTTTTATTGCTCTTGGATAAATAATTAGAAGTAAAATTTTTGGTCATGTTTAACTTTAAAAGAAATGATCAATCGATTTACTCAAGTGGTTGTACCATTTTATTGTTCCACCAGCAATGCATGAAAGTGTCAGTTTCTTGACATTCTTACTTGATATAGTCAAGCTTTTTAATTTCATCCATTCAAGGCCAACATTTTTATTTTAAAATTAGTATTTATGTCCAAAGGCCATAAATATTTTTCAGAATTTTCATTATAAATCATTCAAAATGTTTTCTAATTACTTTTACAATATCTTCTTCAACCCATGGGTTATTTAGAAATGTGTTTTTAAATTTTCAAATATTTGAATATTTTTCCATATACCTTATTCTCAATGATTTTTAATTAACTTCATTGTGATCAGAAAACATATTTTATAAGATATCAGTGTCTTAAAATTTATGAGATACATCTTAGTGAGTAATATATAATCTTTCTTGATGAATGTTTCATATGCACTTAAAAATAATGTGAATTCTGCAGTTCTTAAATGTGATGTTCTGTTACTGCCAGTTAAGTCAAGTTAGTTGATAGTGTTGTTTAGATTCTCTACACCCAAAATATCATTTGATTTATTTGTTCTATTGAACATTTAAATCGTCTCTTGTAGACTGTATATAGTTTACTTTTATAACCAGTGTCACAATCTCTGCCTTGTAATTTGGGTGTTTAGTGTATGTACATTAAAATGATAATTTATATGGCTGGTATTAAATCATCTTGTCATTTATTTCTCTGGGCTTTTTTGGTATCTAATTCTTCTGTGTTAACTGAATGGTTTTAGTACTCTATTTTATTTTATTTGTTGGCTTCTTAGCTATATGATTTTGTTATTATTTTTCCTTGTAATTCTAGGAATTGTAATATGTATCCTTAATTTATCAAAGTATCTTTAAAATTAATCTTTTACCAGTTCATATTTTACACTGCAACTTCATAAATGTGAGAACCTCAAATCATTTAATACTAATTAGCTTCAATAACTTTTGTAGTGTTGTTGTCTTATATTTTATCTCCCATATGTTTAGTTCCGCCTTACGATGTCAATTTTGCTTTAATGAGTAATTTGTCCTTTAAAGAAATTAAATGAAGAAAATTTAAAAGTTAATCTTTTAAATTTATTCATTATTTACCATTGTTAGTTTTTTTTATTCCTTCAAATAGAACCAAATATCCATTTGCCATCATTTTTCTTCAGTGAGATGATTTTTTTTTTTTTTTTTTTTTTTTGGTATTTCTTATAGTGCAGGTTTGAAAGCAACAAACTTTCTCAGTTTTCTTTTATGAAACCTAATTGTTAACAGATACTTTCATTACATACAGACTCTTGGTTAGCAGGCTCTCCTTTTTTTTTCTTTCAGCACTTTAAAGATGGCTATTCCATTGTCTTCTGGGCTTCATTGTTTCTCCTGAAAAATCAACCATGTTTAATGTCGTTGTTCTACAGCATGCAAAGTGTTGTTTTTTTCCTAGCAGCTTTTCATATGTCTCTCTATCTCTTTATTATTGATTTCCAACAGTTCTACTATGAGTTGCCTAAGTATGGAATTCTTTGTATTTACTGTCCTGCAGCCTCTTGTTATAAATGCAGATTACTGACTCTCACTCCAAACCCATTGTATCAGAGTCACAGTGTAAGAAGGCTATAAATTTCTAAATACTCCCTAAATTATTTTTATGAACACTTAAGTATAGATAATCACTAAGATACAGCCATAAAATTAGTTCATATTCTGAAGAAATGTAAAATGTTTAATAAACTATGTACTCAAAATTATATCTCATTAGGATATGAAAATATTCCATAATAGTAGAGATGATTTGCTATGAAAATTAAGAATATAAAGGAGAAAAATAACCGGTAAGAAGGAAAAGTTTTTTAAAAGGCATAGCATTTAAGTGGAATCTTAAAAACTAAGTGACATTTTCATTTGGAGTTGGAGGGGAGTTGGTCATCTCTAAGTTCTGTCATGAAGAATAATTTTACTACTCCAAAACTAATCTTGAGACCTCTATCAGAGATAGAAAATAAGGGTTAGAAGCCAAGCTAAGGGAATATTTCTGGCATACTTAAAATTAAGGTCTCTGACCTTTCAACCTTTAATATAGAACCAAATCCCCCACACACAACATGTGATAACTCTTTACTGAGCAGAAAAAGAGACCTGGAATGCTTTCCAATGCACTAACAAAATGCAATAGGTTCTTATTTTTTTAATGCAACATAACCTGGATGTCAGGTTTCATTAAGATGCCTTGGGTTACGATGACATAAATAGTTCAACATAATGAAACATGACACTGAGAAATATGGGCATCGATCTGTGCCACTAATTTAAAGACGCACTGGGTTTTGCCTTGATCTGCTTTTATGTCCTAAACCAGGAAATGACACATGGATAATGAGTATTGTCTGCTTTGTTGTTTCCAGGACAGGCTGCACAGAAGAGTTTTCCATTATTGACATATCCTTCATATTGACAAAAAGGTTATCATAGTCTCTTTCTTATGGACTCTTGTCAAATGGTCAAAACTTACAGAAATGAGAATGGAATCATTTTGAACACAGTCAGAAAAATAAATTCCAACCATATCATCCTCACACTTTAGTCTTTATTAGCACTAAAACTTAATCATTTATTTATACAAACTATGAACCAGTTACTACCCTGCAGTTAGAATACAAAGATGACTAAGACCCTGATTTCATAGTCTTGCTAAGCATTTATCAAAATATATTTTGTAAAAATGTTACTAGATGTAGCTCTAAAAACTCTGTGTTTTGGAGATACAGAATTAAACACATAGCAGGCACAGGGAATCAAAAGTAAAGAATAAACTAATTCAACATTGCTTGCCTCCCATCCATATTGGAGGAGTATAGTCACTGGCCTTTGATGTGTGAGAAATGAAAGTGAAATATAAAATATGGAAGTTGTCAAATACTTTTGTTCTATAAAATGGGGACTATAAAATTCTACCCATCCACCTGAAAAAGCAGTAAAGAATCTGCATATTTATTTGAGTCTATGGCTGTGGTCTCTAAAAAGATGTTAGATACTCAAGCCTGCTCCAAATATAGGTATAAGTTCCAAATAGAATAGTGACCTAAAATTGGAAATAAACATTATATTGAGTCATAAGTAGTGAAGCCCCAGAGAGGCAAAATAATATTCTGTTACAAAAAGATTTATCCCCAGTCCAGAAACTGAAGAGTTTCAATAGAAAACAGACTCTACCAATTGTAGATCATCATCATCATCATCATCATCAAGCCATTTGAGGCAAAAATAAAAGGAGAAATTGTTTCAAATGCTTAAGGAGACTTTTAAATAAGTATATTAAAGTGACTTTATAAATCCAATTTATCAATATTGTCCTCAATGTTAGTGCCTTCCATGTCATGTTTAACACATATATGCTTGTTCTAGGGTAATAAATATATTTTCTTATGGTTTCTTCTAGAAACATTAATTTAAATTTCATATCAGTAAAAAAGTAACACAAAGTAGAAGATGTTTGCAATGCATACACTGACAAAAAATTCTTACCAGAATATATTTCAGCTCCTATGAAACAATAAGACAAAGGAAGATGATCCAATAAAATAGTAAACAAGATATGAACAGATATTTCACCAAAAAAGGTATAAAGATAGCCAGTGGATGTTTAAAAAAAAGCATTCAACCATGTTAGTTATCATGGAAATAAAAATAAAACCACTGTAAGATAGTACTCTGTCTCTTAAAAAAAATGAAAGGAAGCAAAAATGAGTTACTTTGAAATAGAGAAATCTGAAAATCCCTACCTCGGCCAGGCGATCAAGATCAACATCAACAGTAATAAATCACATTGATGGTGTGTAACCTTGATATGATGTGATGAAAATGGCACTTTACCTCTGTGGTTTTCCTCCCAAAACCCCATATCCCCAGTTTTATCATGAAGAAAACATCAAAAAAAATTTCTAGTAGTAAGACATCTTACAGAATACCTGGCCAGTATTCCTCAAGACTCAAAGTCATCAAAAACAAGTGAAGTCTGAGGAACTGTCACAGCCAAGAGAAGGAAAAGGCAACATGATGACTAAATGGAATGTGCTATTAGGAATGAGGTCTCAGAACACAAAATGAATATTAAGTCAAATTTACAGAAACCTGAGTCAACTATGGACTTTAGTTCATTTCAATGTATCAATGTTGGTTCATTATTATAACAAATGCACCACATTAATGTAAGATGTTACTAAAAGGTGAATATGGGTTCAGGGTATATGGGAAACTCTCTGTATTATATTCTCAATGTTTTCTGCAAACCCAAAGCTATTCTAAAAAATAAAGTCTATATAGAAATATTACCTATAGAGGAATGCCAACTGGATTGACAGCAACTTAGCAAAAATAGTTATTAGTTATCATAGAAGAAAAATTATATACAAAAGAATTAACCAAATCAATAAATATATTGAAGATAATAGGTGCCAAGTTTCTTGCTCACAGGGAAGACAATTACAAATTTGGAAAGAGGACAAATAAGAATGAATCGGGCGGTGCTGGATTGGAACTGTAATCCCAGCCTTTGGAAGACTGAGGAGGGAGAATTGCTTGAGTTCAAGACCAGCCTCCCAACATAGTGAGACCTCATCTTTACACAAAATTAAAAAAAATTTGCAGGGTATGGTGATGTGCACCTGACATCCCAGCTAAGGCAAAAGGATCACCTGAAGTCTAGGAGGTTGAGGCTATAATAAGCTGTGATTGTGACCCTGCACTATAGCCTGGGCAATAGAGTAAGACTTTGACTCAATCAGTCAGTCAATCAATCAATCAATCAATCAGTGAGAGAGAGATCTAAATGTGTACATGTATGCATTCTCTTCCCATCCACATGCATACATATTCCTTAGCTGGATCCACTTAGAAAGCCTGAGAGAAGTGGCATTCCTACAGCAATAAGCATACCCTGCTTTCTAAATGCCATTGCCCAGCAAAAAGGAACCAATTCTCCTTGTAGAAACGGCTGATTCCAGGGTTGAAGCAGTATAAAATGAGATTGAAACAGCTTGTTGTACTTGAAAGTAAGTCTGTGCTTAAGTAATGATGAGGGTATGTGAAAAGAACAGAGTTCAACCTCCAAAGGTCATCTACTGGTCAAATGACCCATTTGAATAAAATTAGTATGTCATAGATATAAAAATATGAATGAATTAATTGAAAGAGGAATATTTTCATAATCTCAAAATAACTCCTCATATGTCCATTAACAATTAATGGATAAGGAAAATGTGATACACACACACACACACACACACACACACACGCACAATGGAATACTCTTAAACTTTAAAAAAAGAAGAAAATCTTGTCATTTGCAACAGCATGAATGAACTTTGGAGGGCACTACATTAAATGAAATAAGCCAGGCACAGAAAAGTAAATATCGCATGAACTCACTTACATGCAGAATCTAAAAAAGTTAAACTCATAGAAGCAGAGAGTAGAATGGAGGTTACCAGGGGCCAGAGAGGGCAATGGGGGGAGGAATTGGGGTGATGTTGCTCAAAGGACACAAAGTTTCCGTCAGAGAGAAGAAATTCTATTGTACAACATGGTGACCAACAAAAACTGGTAAGTAGATGAGGTGATGCATGTGTTAGTTCCACAATGTATACACATATCAAAACATCATGTTGTATACTGTAAATACATACAACTTTAATAAATAGTAACTCTGCATAGCATATTAAAATTGCAAAAAAAAGAATAATTTTATAGAAGAAGCCTGGCAGTCACCAGTCAAGTGATTAAAGTAAATATTTTCAGTGATAGAACGAATCAAAATTGTGTCACCTGATAAGATACAATGCACAGAAGATCACACTGTGATGTTCCTGCCACAGATATGAAGCTTAGATCTAATAGTGAGGAAGCACCAGACAAGCCCAAATTGAGAGACATTCTTCAAAATACTGGCCAGTAGTCTTCCAAAGTGTCAAGATAATGAAAGTCAAGGAAATGACTGAGGAACTCTCCAAGTTTGAAGGAGACTAAAGTGACACCATGACTGAATACAACATTTGATTCTGAACTGAGTCCTTTAGCCAGCAATGATATTATAAGGACAATGGCTGAAATGGGAAAGGGTAGGATGATTACCTGAAACAATGCATCAGTGTTATTTTTCTGATTTTAATGGTTATTCTGTCATGTAGGACTTTTCTTTGAAGAAATACACGCTAAAGTACTTAGGAGTGATAGATTCAAAAAGAGTTAAAAAAAAAAAAAGTTCCTTTCACTGTCATTGAAGCATTTTGAAGTTTCTTTTAAAACAAAGAGTAAAAACAAAAAAGTGAGAGAACCTACAACTTATGGGAGCTATGGAGGCTACAGCCAGGCCCCCTATATCGTGCTATGCCCTGACTACACAGACCTACCCTCCACCCAGCTATAACCAGTATACACAGAATGCCCAGCAGTAGAACTTGTATATCAGAACCAGGGCCTGTGGCCACCATACTTGAGAAGCTATGACTATGAGAGCTAGTCTGGGAACACAGAGTGGAACCAAACACTCAGTAGCCAGTGTGCCTCAGAGGGTCTGGAGGTCCCCACTGTCTTCCTCTGCTAGCACCCACCTCAGCCCCCTCCTCCGCTCCCACTGGGTCCCATGGCACTGTGACTAGGATCATCTCTGGTCTGCCTCCCTATCCAGCCTCCCTCCAGCCCATGACCCCCCTTTAAGGGGTATGATGATTGGCTGAAATAATGCATCAATGTTATTTTTCTGGTTTTAATGGCTGTCCTGTCATGGAGAAAAAAATATTTCCTTTGAAGAAGTACTTGCTAAAGTATTTAGGAGTGATAGACCATCGTGTTGGCAGTTCAAAAAGAGTTCAAAGAGTTCATTTTAGGGGATCCCCCCACCACCTTTCCAGCGCCAGGCATTGTTGTCTAGATTCAAACAAGCAACAGTGACTGTTTCTGTCCTCAATCCCTCAACTCCTTCTCTTCTTCTCTCCTTTTTGACTCAAGAATCCCTTCCTCTCCATGGTGGTGCACTGAGGCCACAGTGACTCCAATTGTCCTAACACTGCTCCAGCTCGCCAGCTCCCCAGACCCTCATGCAGGTGGTTGTAAATGCTTCCAGGAGCTGTTTTACTATCTGCATTCAGGATTAATAATAGTAATAACAAACTTTGAAAATATGCTTAAAGAGCAAAAAGAGAAGAATGGAAATTGTAATGTGTGTGGGGGTTTTTTTGTTTGGTTTGGTTTGGTTTTTTTTGTTGTTTTTTGTTTTGGTTTGGCTTGGTTTTTTGGTAATTATGTGCTTTTTTAATTTCTAGTATTTGTCCCTTTTTATCATGGGTCAGGTATTGATATTTCATCAAGACAACCATTTCTTTGCTTTGTTACATGGACAGAAAGAGAGCTATATCTTCAAAACAAAGCACACACAAAAGAAAACCACAGAATTGTCTTTCACCCTGACATATCACACAATGTCTCAGTTCTCCCTAACTTGGCACATAAGCTTTTGTGTTGACTTGATTTTTATTTGGAAAGAGTGTAACTAGTGAACATGAAGCATTTTCCAAAAAAGTGGGAGCAAAATGACTTTTATTTTTTGCCAAAGTCTACAAGACTTTATTATAAGCACATTCTTTGAGTTAAGAGAAGATATCAAAACTTTTGGTGAAGATGAAGCAGTATTTTCATAGTCTATGTGCTCAAATCACACAGCATTGGGAGATAAAATAGAAAAGAAGAAAACTAAAGATTTAGTTGGACATGAGTGCAATGAAAGCATCTCTTTGGGCAAGAAACAGAACAGAATGGTCACAGCTATGACTGAACTGAAGTCATGGCTTTGTGGTTTACCATTACACAGGAAGGGGTTATCTGGCTTTCAAAGGCAGTAGACTATGAGGGAGTAGGGTGACACACCCAAAACAGGGGCCTAAAGCCTGCCTTGCTAAAGCTATGAGGGGGCTCACTTGCTTGAAAACTAGGACAGAACAATAGCTGCTAAATACTGCCTTGGATCATGGCTAAAGCAATGTTCAAGCCAAAGTAGATGCAAGGACATAAAAAAACTTTCAGCCAATAACAAAACAAGATGCCCACTGTCTAACCAACTGGATCTAGAAGAACCCCAAAATAACTATGGGGAAAGAGATGAGAACTACTAATTGAGACAGATCCAGAAATTAGGTGAAGGTAACCCAGAAGAAAATCACTAAATAGGAAGAAGTTAACACAGAGAAGAGAGGGGGTTTTTGTTTGTTTGTTTGTTTTAAATGAAAATGGGCAAAATAGACTGGGAAGAACAATGACAAGATAATCAAGATTCTAACACAATCAAAGAGATAGTATTTGCAGAAATACATTATAAATTTACAAAAATTGTAACATGGTGTATCAAGATATAGACGAGTGTCTGCCAACTCTCTTCCTCTATTAATCTTGTGGCCCCCACCTCTTTCTTAGAAAAACTCCCTGAGGCCAAATTATGTGAAGAATTCAGAGATACTCCCAAGCAGCCATGTCTCTCCAGACTCAAGAGTGGGCAATGAATTCCAGTGACCTTCCCAACAGAGGTCACTTGAGAGTTGAGCAAAGATAGACTTTAATGATACAGTTAGACTCTAGGAGGGGGAAAAGATTGCCTGTATTAGTTTCCTAGTGCTACTATGACAAATGGTCACAAACATGATGGATTAAAAAAAAAAATGTATCCTTTCACAGGGTGGAGACCAGAAGTCCTCATCAAGGTATAGGCATGGTCATGGTCCTTCTGGAGACTCAAGAAAACTGGAGAGAATTGCCTAAATCATTCTGTTCACTTTTTCTCATCTCCAGATCTCTTTTTAGCTTCTGGTAGTTCCAGCAACCTCTCATACTCTTTGGTATGGTATCACTTCAGTCTCTGCCTTCATTCTCAGATGGCTGTATTCCTTTCCTGTCCTTATGTGTCTAACTCTCTCTCTCCTTTCTCTTGTGAAAATACCAATCACTGGATTTATAGATTACCTTAATCCAGTAAAATCTCATCTTAAATTGATTATACTTGCAAAGACCCTGCTTCCAAATACAGTCAAATTAATAAATGTTGATTAGAATATCAACATACATTTTCAAGAAATACAATTCAACCCACCATAGTACTTGTGAAGCAATACATGTTTTTGTCCCTTTCCATACTTTTTTGGGAAAGAAAGGTGGTGCCTTTTCCCTGATTTTCTCATATTTGGCTGAGATCCCCACCAAACCTGACACCTGACTGCTCAGGGCCTCCCTGTTTCAAACTTTAGTCATGACCCAAAGACTTTTCCATGTATCCTCAACACAGAAACCATCATTTAAGGTGGAAGTAGCTCCTTAGGTCCTTTAAGAAATCTTGGAAGTTCTGCTCTATCTCTAGGATTCTCATCAGTATCCTTGGCCCATCCAATTTCTTAATGAAATGTGTTATTTGTAATTTTAAGTAATTGTAACATAGATTCAATCTGAGTAAGGTTTGCTTTATAAAATGTCTTATGAAGGCTTTGAACTGAATGCTTATGATGCCTAATAGATACACAAAGGCACAATGCCCATTTTAAAAATAAGCTGTGAAACAAAAGTAAACAGGAGTAAAGCAAAGGCAAAAATTATTAAAAAGAAAAAGATCAGAAGTCTTGAAAACAAAAGGTTAGTTTTTAAAATTTAGGCCAGGCTCGGTGGCTCAGCCTGTAATCCCTCACTTTGGGAGGCCGAGGTACGTGAATTGCCTGAGCCCGTGGGTTCGAGACCCACCTGGGGAACTTGGCGAGACCTCATCTTTACAATAAATCAAAAAATTAGCCGGGCGTGGTAGCGCGCGCCTGTAGTTCCAGCTACTCGGAAGGCTGAGGCAGAAGGATCGCCGGAGCCCAGCAGGTCGAGGCTGCGGTGACCGGGAGCAGCCACTGCACTCCAGTCTGGGCGACAGAGTGAGACTCCAACTCAAAAAAATAAAAATAAAAATAAAATAAAATAAAACAAAATTTAAAAGAGGTTTAAAACTCTGACTTGGATATTTGTGAATTAGAATTTATAAATTTGAAGATAAGTCAGATAAACAGAGATTATTTTTTAATGAGAAAAACATAGTTGGGAGCCTGGAAAATAGGATGAGAAATTTCTGAGAAAGAATGGGAGAAAAGGGGTAAAAAGTAATTTTTAAAAAGGTGGTATCCAAGAATTATCCAAAATTTTAAAAAATCATTTTCCTCAGATTTAAAAGAAAATTTTTAAAAGAAAGGATATGGAACAATACACGTATGTATGTATACACACATCACACACACACACACACACACACATACACACACAAGAATAAGACATACCATTGAATTCAGCAATGGAAGTAATTCCCAGCCTTTACTATAAAAGATTCAGGAAAGTAACAAAAACAAAATCCTGACTGGGAAAGATTTAAGAGAATTGGAGAAAAGAAAAAATGAATAGGATGATGTAGACAACTCTCTTCAGTTTTCTTGAAAAGTCTATTTTGTCTACATAAATACAAAGTGAATTTATTACCCATAAACTTTCCTCACAGAAATTACAAAAGTGTCCACTTTATCAACATGTACTTAGAGGTAAAACTCACAGTGATGAGCACAGAAATGCATTTTTTAAATGAGTAAATTTAATTAACTATGGATTATAAATAATTTTAACATTTACTTTAAAAACTAAAAATAAACTTTAATTAATAAGTTAGAGGGGAGGGTTGTTCAATGAAGAAATATGTCATGCTAAAACTGACAAAATTTTCAGAACAAATGACTAATACATAATTATAGAAGAAACTTTAAAACAGATTCTTCAGGAGCTGGCACATTAAAATGACAATAAATCTTTACCAGTATGGAAGTTTTGAACAACTAAATTAAACACACTTACCTAATGGGCATTTGTAGAATTCTTCTGTGAAAGTAAATATATGGTATATAATATTTTTTAAATACATATAAAAACATTTTAAAATTTGGTATATATTCATGAAGTCAGCAAGCAGGTCTCAAGCAATATAAAACACTCAATACCTTATGAAGGCCATGTTTTTTTACCAAAATGTCATTAAATTAAAAATTAACCAAAACATGGCAGTAAAAACTATTTAGATTGTTTTAATGGTTGCTAAATAACTTGTGAGTAAAGAAGAAAATCACAATGGAAATTATGTTTTTAAAAGTATCATTTATCTATAAAGGTATTAATTAAATATTACAATGATTAAAAATAAATGAACTAAACTTCAATTCAAAAGCCTGACAAGAAGAAAGAATAAATCTAAAGAAAGTAGAATGAAATAACAATGATAAGATCAGAAATTATTTAATCAGTTAGTAGTACTTTATAATGTTTATAATTAAATTTAAAAACCACAAAGAAGCGATACAGAGGATCCACAAAATAAGAAAACAGTGTTGCTCTGGATGAAATTTATAAGGTAAATAAACTTCTAACTTGAGCAAGTGAAAGGTAAAAATAGAAAAGGCAAAAATAATAACATTAGTAATTAATAAGGGAATCAATGATCAGATATATGAGATTAAAAAACAATAGGTCAATCTTTAAAAACATTTGGAATGATAAAGACTACAAAAATTAAACTGCAGATATGATTTTTTAAAATGAAAAATAATATGCAAAACGATCGCCATTAAAATGAAAACATAGAGAAACTATAAAATATAAAAAAGCACTCTTGTAAATATAGCATACAGATGCCAAGAAAGAGATAGTCTGCTTATTATACAAATTATTTGAAAGACAGGCAATACAGTACAAAGGTCCAATTTTTTTGGTATTATGCTAACATCACTTTGGAACCAAAATTGAACAAGGACATTTAGAAAAAATTAAATTGTGAACTAGCCCTTTTGTAATTATAGACACAGCACCCCTAAATAAAGCATTAAAATGTGAATTTTATGTGCATTTAGATATGCTATTGCACACTTACTAGACAACAGTGTGGTGTAAATTTAACTTTTATGTGCACTGGGAAACCAAAAATTCACGACTCGCTTTACTGCAATATTTGCTTTAGTGCAGTGGTCTGAATTCTACGATATCTCCAAGGTATGCCTGTATTTTCCATACTTTAAATTTTTTATTGACTTCTTTTTCTTTACTGTATAGTTCTATGAATTATAACATGTGTATGTACTTAGTATGTATTTGTGTAAACATCAACACAATCAGCATACAAAACATTTATATCAGCCCAAAGATCTCCCTAACGCTATTCTCTTTTAGTCAAATCCTCTCTCAGTACCTGACTCTGACAACACTTGTTCTGTCCTCCACCATATGGTTTTGTGTTTTAGAATATAGTATAAATGAATTCTCACTACTGTGAAATTCACTGCTTTCACTGAGCATGATGTCTTTGAAATTCATCCAAGTTGTGGTATGTACCAACAGTTTACTCATTTAATGTTTTTTCTGATAGTTTTATAATTTTACAATTACATCTAGGATTCCTTTTGCATCAACTTTTATATTAGGTGTGAGATTTAGATCAATGTTCATATTTTTAATCCGGTTGTCCAATATCCGACATTATTTATTGGAAAAATGGTTATTTCTCCATCGAATTTCTTTTGCATCTTTGTCAAAGATCAAATGGTCACATTTTTGTGTGTATATTTTTTTACTCTCTAATCTCTATCATTGATCTACATGTTTATCCTGTCACTAGTACCACAGTGTGTTTCTTTTTTATATTATGTTTTTAAATGGGTCGATTAGTAAAATTCCTCTATGCTTTTTCAAATTGTTTTAGCTATTCTAGTTCCATTTCCTTTTCCTATAAATTTTAGAATTACCTTGTCGATCTCTTTTTTAAAATAGGAAATATCTATATTTAAATGCTGAGATTTTTATTAGAATTGGGCATAATTAATATCTTAACAATTTTGAGTCTTCTAGCCTGTAATCAAGGTATCTTTCTTCATTTAATTAGGTCACCTTTACTACACTTCTCAGCATTTTTCAGTTGTTAGCCTACAGAACCCGTATACGTTTTGTTAGATTTATGTGTAAAATTTTCTTTATTGAATGATTTTTCTTTTTTGAGTTGGAGTCTCACTGTGTCGCCCTGACTGGAGTGCAGTGGCACGCTCCTGGCCACTGCAGCCTCAACCTGCTGGGCTCTGGCGATCCTTCCACCTCAGCCTTCCAAGTAGCTAGAACTACAGGCGTGCGCTACCATGCCCGGCTAATTTTTGATTTATTGTAGAGATGAGGTCTTCCCAAGTTGCCCAGGCACGTCTCGGACCTGCCGGCTTAGGCAATCCACTCACCTCCGTCTCCCAAAGCTCTGGGATTACAGGCTGAGCCACCGAGCCTGGCCTATTGAATAATTTTAAATGGTATTTTTAAAATTTCAGTATTCAGTTACATATTACTAGTATAAAGAAATACAAGTCACTTTTGTATTTTGACCTTGTATTGTGTAACCTTGCTAAAATTATCTTTAAATTCTCAAAGCTTTTTGGAAATGTTTAATTTGTGGGGGATTTTTTACAGGAACAATAATGTCATCTGTAAATAAAGACAGTTTCATTTCCTCCTTTGTAATTAGTATTGCGTGTGTGTGTGTGTGTGTGTGTGTGTGTGTGTGTGTGTGTAGGAGTGTCCCCTCCCTCCCTGTCTTTCTCTGTCCCTCTTTTCCTCTCTCTTTCTCTCTCTCTCTTTTATGTAGTAGCTAGAAATTACAGCAAAATGTTGAATCAAACCAGTGAAATTAAATGTTTATGCTTATTCCCAATCTTAAAAGGAAATAATTCAGTCTTTTTTTTTTTTTTGAGTCGGAGTCTCACTCTGTCACCCAGACTGGAATGCAGTGGCCGCTCCCAGCCACTGCAGCCTCAACCTGCTGGGCTCCGGCGATCCTTCTGCCTCAGCCTTCCAAGTAGCTGGAACTACAGGCGCGCGCTACCACGCCCGGCTGGTTTTTTGATTTATTGTAGAGATGAGGTCTCGCCAAGTTGCCCAGGCGAGTCTTGAACCCGCGGGCTCAGACAATTCACTCACCTCGGCCTCCCAAATCGCGGGATTACAGGCTGAGCCACCGAACCCGGCCCATTCAGTCTTTTATCATTAAGGATAATGTTAGCTGTAGAATTTTTATAAAGTCACTTCATCAGTGTGACAAAATTCTATTTCTTATGCACTAAAAATTTTAATAATTATGGATGAGTTTTGTATGCTTGTTCTGCCGCAATAATGTGATTTTCCTTTTATAGTTTGTTGACATAGCAGACTACACTAATTCATTTTCAAATATTGAACCAACCTTACATTCCTTATATAAAATCCAATTGGTTACAATGTTGTTTTTGGTTTTTTTTTTAGTAGTCTGTTAACCTGGTTCACAAGTTCCAATCTTCCTTCTATGAATTGTTATTCTAATGTCAGCTCATTTTTCAAAGATTTTGTAACATTATTCTTTCCTTTTCAAACATTTTGTAACCCTTGGTCCTCATATTCTTCTCTGTATCCCAAGATATATTCCCAAGCTGTATGCCTTTTCTTTCATCAATGTCATCTTTTCCTGCCCCAATTATTCCTTGTTAGGTTTTCAGGTCACATACCAACTTTCATTCTAGTTATGTTCCCTAAAAAAGCTTTAACACATGTGCCCCATGAGGTATGTCCAGATATGCATTGATTAAAATACTGCAAAATTAATATCATACTGAATGACTATTAATAGGCAAATCTATAAATTGTGTCATCGTTTTGCAATAGAATCTTATGAAATTAAATGAACCA
>CAUYQG010163424.1:0-17854 GCA_963574415.1 Tarsius wallacei
CAAACTTCCGAGTTTTGGAAGGTTGCTGTTACACCAGACTTTAATGATGCAGGCTGGAATAATTATTGCATTTAATATACATAAAATGATTTCTCAAATTTTTTTTGGAATCGTACAAGCAATAGGTGCTTAGTATCACCGGGAAAAAAACCACAAATGATAGAAGACTGTCAACAACCCTGAGTCACTGTAGCAGGCTGGGTTTCAGTTTTTAAGGAACCAGCCCTCCCACCCCAATAGAGTTACCCAATAGAGTTTCAATTATTCATTTCGACCTCAGGTTAATCACCATGACATTATGTGGCTTTCCATCAAAGGTCTCTAAAACATACACACACTCACATTTTTCATCTTTATTCTGAAAAAGATGAAAATCAGCTTTTTTACTTCCCATTACTTTTAATCTGAATTAACACTAATAAAAGCAGTTTGATTATTGCTTATAGATGTACTCTTTTCTTTTCTTTTCTTTTTTTGAGTCAGAGTCTCACTCTTTCACCCAAGCTAGAGTACAGTGGCACACTCACAGCCACCCCGTTGTGGACCTGCTGGGCTCAGGTGCTCCTCCCGCCTTAGTCCTCCAAGTGGCCAGAACTACAGATGTGTGCCATCGTGCCCAGTTAATTTTTTGATGTATTGTAGAGACAAGGTCTCACCAAGTTGCTCGGACTGGTCTCGAATCCACGGACTCAGATAACTCACTCGCTTTGACTTCCCAAAGTGCTGGGATTACTGGCTTGAGCTACGTCGCCTGGTTGATTTCCAATATCTTAAACAATTTGTTTCATTTATTTTATCTAGTGTTTTGCTTGCTTGTTTATTGAGTCGGGGTCTCACTCTGTTGCCCAGAATGGAGTGTAGTAGCACAATTGTAGTTCACCACAGACTCAAACCTCTGGACTCAAGTCATCCTCCTACCTTAGTTTCCCAAATAGCTGGGACTGCAGGCATATGCTACCATGCTCAGCTAATTTTTAAATTTTTTTGTAGAGATGATGTCTTGTTACCATGCCCAGGCTGGTCGTGAACTCCTGGACTCAAGCAATCCTCCTGCCTTGGCCTTCCAAAATGATGGGATTGCAAGCATGAGCCACAGAGCCCAGGCTCCCAGTGTGTTTATTTATTTATTTTTAAGTCTGAGTCTACCTGTCGCCCAGGTTGGAGTGCAGTGGCACGATCATGGCCACCGTGGTGTCGAACTGCTGGGCTAAGCCTTCCAAGTAGCTGGAACTACAGGCGCACACCACCATGCCCAGCTAGTTTTTTTTGTTATTGTTGTTTTATTGTAGAGATGAGGTCTCGCCAAGTTGCCCAGGCTGGTCTCGAATTCATGGGCTCAGGCAATGCCCTAGCTTCGGCCTCCCAAAGTGCTAGGATTAAAGGCATGAGCCACCATACCGGGTCAGATGTACACTTTTCAATTATACTCAGTCTTCTGTGGTTTCATGCTGTTCTTAGTGCTTCAACAAAAATCTACAAAAATAAAAAGTTCTTCATTTGAACTGATGGTATTTCACTAATGGTACTTGCATAAAGAATCTCAATCAAATTAAAATAATTTTGTGTTTAAAATAATTTTGTGCTTAAAAACAAATAATAAAATGTGCTTAAAAATTTTTTAATGGAGGCCGGGCACGGTGGCTCAGCATATAATCCCAACAATTTGAGAGGCCGAGGTAAAAGGATTGCCTGAGCCCACGAGTGTAGTTCCAGCTACGTGGAAGGCTGAGGTGGAAAGATCGCTGGAGCCCAGCAGGTTGACGCTGGGGTGGCCGTGAACATGTCACTGCACTCCAGCCTGGGCAACAGAGTGAGACTTCAACTCAAAAAAAATTTTTTTTTTTAAATGAGGTATTTATTTCAGACCCTCATGTTGATTCAGTGATGCATAGAATATGATTAATTTATGCAATTATAGAAAAGATTACGACTGTTAAAAGGACTACAACGTGTACTTGTCCATTTTAAAAATTGACAGTACAGCCACAAAATGAATACTTGGATGCCTAATGCAAATGTCTTTTCTTCTCAGATGAGTCATTATAATATTGACCTTGGTAGTACAGTTTTAGGCAGAAACAAATGAGCTTTTGTCTGAAAAGATAAAACAGTTTTGTAATCAATTTGTCAAAAGTATTCATATCTATAATTTGTTTTAAATTTCAATATGGTACTTTACCTAAAGTTATCACCAAAATTTGAGAAGCAAACAATATTGATAGCATTATTTTCCTCCTATTAATTTTGATATTTTTCTGGGTTTGTAAAAAACAAGAACCTTTAATGCATAATAGATTTGAAATTATATAATATTTTCTTTCCAACATTTTGCATGCAAACACCATATAAACTTTTGTAAGCTTTCTCTGTTTTGTAGAACTTTATAAAACACCTTCTGTTTAACAGCCATGGCTAGAAATGAAGACAATTTTAATCCTTTTCTACAGCTTTTAGACAAATTTCCATGCTACACAGTTGATAATAGCGAATAAGAGCACTTATGTACTCTAAAATACTTAATAAGTAATGCCTAAGTAACTGACACTTCTTGAGTATGTTGCCATATTTTTAATAGGAAACACAAAAATGAATTAAGAATCTTAACTTCTTCTCTGCATTCTTACTCTATGGCAAAATCCTGTGTTAGAAATTATTAACAGACCCTATCATTTTACTCAGGCCACTGTTTACAAAAAAACAGCATTAATATTCAAGTACATACATATCTTGAAAATATACATTTAAAAAGTGAATGTGACTTTCAGTACTCATATTTCTGAAAGAAAGGTCATCAGAGTTCTATTCCTAAAAGAAAATTTTTGTTTCCCCCAATTTAGCACCTCTGTTAGAGTGACATTGTGATAATAATTATGATTTTCATTTCCTTACTCTATACTGGTCTCTTTACTTAGCGCAAAGAAAACTGACCGAAAAGATATTCATCATTTAAGATTTCAGTCAAGAACACTAATTCTTCTAGAAGCATTTGGCAGTAGAGTGATCCTCATTCTTAATAAACAACTTCTACTTTATTTATATTGAATTGGATGGCCCAAAATGTTGAGTTTTTAGAACTGCTTACCTCCTGGTGGCATGGGTCTATGCAGGTGATTTTCTAGGCTGAATGTTATCCTCTCCAAATCTGTAGTGGTATTGTAGTGGGAGCAACACATTTTGTTGAGTCTTGAACTAAGTGTATGTGAGGCAGCGTGTTCTTTTTTCTGCCTGTAATGTCCATATTGCTAAACACATTTAACGCTATTGAGGATGAGACTGACAACTTCATATTCCCTGTATCAAAATGTGAATATGCATATGTGTGTCATGTGTGTCTCTGTGTGCATGCTTGACTAAATTTCCATGGAATACTTTTAGAGTCATTATGGATATAGGCTAGTCGGTTTATGCGAATCAGAAAACAAATGCCTTCTACAAAAAAAGGGTGTTGTGTTGACAATGATTTTTAAAGTTACTATTTTTAACTACATCTTATGTTTCTCAATCACACAGTATGTACAGTCCATATATTTACACGTACGAGGTCTACAGTTAAGTACACAAACTTGCCTCCATGGGCTCACATTGACAGCATTGTACAAACAACGGGGTAAGGTTTCATAACGTTGGCATATCAGTGTCTCACAGCTGTGTTTGTGTCGATGTGTGGTGGTATCTTGCCAAGTGCACTCACTGTTGCTGCATGTTTTTGTGTGCCATCCCAAGAATGTCGGAGGTCGAATTAGAGCAAAGAACAAACATTAAATTTCTTGTTAAACTTGGCAAGAGTGGAAGCGATATCAGGGACATGTTAGTCCAAGTTTATGGGAATAATGCCATGAAGAAAAATGGCAGTGTACAAATGAATTAAATGTTTTTTCTTTTTTTTATTATAAAGATGTGGGGTACAATTCAGGGTTAGGTATACGAACGTTGATTATGCAGGTACCCTTATTGATGAGGTGTACCCCTTCCTCCCCTAGCAGTTTCCCTCAACTGCCAATCCCACCCCTCCCTCCCCTGACAGTTTCCCACTACTGCCAATGCCTTTCTTATAGTATTATAATTGCTCAAGGTCCGCTTATGAGTGAGAGCATATGGAACTCTGTTCTTTGTTTCTGTGATAGATCACTGAGTATGATCGCCTCCAAATTCATCCAAGTTGCTGCAAAGTCCATATGTTTGTCTTTCTTTATGGCTGCATAATATTCCATCGTGTATATGTACCACATTTTTTTTATCCAGTGTAGCTTCAATAGGCAGCATGGTTGGTTCCATGTTTTTGCTATTGTGAATAGAGCTGCAACAAACATACGTGTTCAGGTTTCCTTTTTGGAGAATGATTTAAGTTCTTCCAGTATATTCCCAATAGGGGAATTGCTGGGTCATATGGAAGGTCAATTTCTAGTTCCTTCAGAAATCAGCACACTGTCTTCCAGAGAGATTGCACTAGTTTGCATTCCCAACAAAAATGTAGAATCGTTCCTTTTTCTTTGCATCCTCGCCAGTGTATGTCGTTTGTTTTATTAATGATGGCCATTATTACTGGGGTTATGTGGTATCTCAATGTGCTTTTAATTTTCATATCTCTGATGATGACTGAGGCTGAGCACTTTTTCATGTGTCTCTTGGCTGCTCATATATCTTTTGAGAAATGTTTATTCATGTCTTTTTCCCACTTTTCAATGGGGCTGTTTATTTTTTTCCTTTCAACATGTTTGAGGTCCTTGTAGATTCTAGATGTTAGGCCGTTGTCAGCTATACAGTTGGCAAATATTTTTTTCCATTCTGTGGGCTGTCTCCCTACTCTCTTGATGGATTCTTTTGCTTTGCAGAAGCTCGTTAGTTTGATAAGTTCCCACTTGTCTATCTTATTTCTTAAGGTATTGGACTTTAGGAATATGAATAGGAATTGGTTGCCAGTTCCAATTTCCATAAGGGTGTCTCCTGCGTTTTCTAAGATTCTTATACTTTGAGGTTTTACATTTAGGTATTTGATCCATTTAGAGTTAATTTTTGTGTATGGTGATAGGTAGGGGTCCTGTTTCAATCTTCTGCATGTGGTCAGCCAGTTTTCCCAGCACCATTTACTGAATAGGTTCTCCTCTCCCCAGTGGTTGTTGTTGGAGGCTTTGTCAAAAATGAGTTGGTTGAGGAATTGAGGCTTTGCTTCTGAAATCTCTATCCTGTTCCATTGGTCTATGTGCCTGTTTTTGTACCAATATCAGGCTGTTTTGATTACTGTAGCCTTATAGTAAAGTTTGAAGCCTGGAAGTTTGATACCTCCCTGCTTTTTTTCTCTTGCTAAGAATTGTTTTGGCTATTCATGGTCATTTATGTTTCCATATGAATTTCTGTTTTGTCATTTCCAGGTCTGAGAAGAATGATGTTGGTAACGTAATGGGTATTGTGTTGAATCTGTAGATTGCCTTTGGTAGGATGGACATCTTAACAATGTTGATGCTTCCTATGCATGAACATGGAATATTTTTCCATTTGTTTGTGTCTTCTTCGATTTATTTTAGCAGTGTCTTCTTGAATTTCTTCTTGGATATCTTCTTGGATATCTGACAAAGGTCTAATATCTAGGATCTACAAGGAACTCAAATATGCTGAAGGGAAAAAACAAACAGCCCCTTTAAAAAGTGGGCAAAAGACATGAATAGACACTTCTCAGATGAAGATACACAGGCAGCCAACAGACACATGAAAAAGTGCTCATTCTCACTCATCATCAGAGAAATGCAAATCAAAACCACATTGAGATACCACCTAACACCTGTGAGAATGGCCATCACTAATAAAACAAACAACAGCATATGCTGGTAAGGATGTGGAGAAAAAGGAACACTTCTACACTGCTGGCGGGAATGCAAACTGGTACAACCTTTCTGGAAAACAGTGTGGCGAATTCTGAAAAAACTAGAAATTGACCTTCCATATGACCCAGCAATTCCCCTATTGAGAATATACCTGGAGGAACTCAAATTATTCTACAAAGAAGATACCTGCACACGTAGGTTTGTTGCAACTCTATTTACAACAGCAAAAACATGGAACCAACCACGATGCCCATCTAAGCTGGACCGGACAAGAAAAATGTGGTACAAATGCACAATGCAATATTATGCATCCATAAAGAAGGGCAAATATATGGACTTTGCAGCAACCTGAATGGATTTGGAGTCGATCATAGTCAGTGATTTATCACAGAAACAAAGAACAGAGTTCCATATGTTTTCACTCATAAGAGGATCTTGAACAAGTATAATGCTGTAAGAAAGCAATTGGCAGTATTGGGGAACTGTCAGGGGGGTGGAGTGGGATTGGCAGTTGAGGGAAACTGCTAAGGTAGGGAGGGGCATACCTCATCAACAAGGGTACCTGCATGATCAATGTTTGTATACCTAACCCTGAATTGTACCCCACATCTTTATAATAAAAATTAATTTTTAAAAAGTAATTATTGAAAACTAAAAATACATTAATCTGTTGAGAAACAAAGCTAGCAATTTCCATACACTAGAATATTTCACTTTTATTACAGCAAATATGCAAAGAATCTTCACTGGGCCCTTTCAGCTTCTAAGTTAGAGATATCCTGACATCTGCATTTCAAGTAGTTTCTAAAATCTGTAAATGGTTCCTGGAATTTAAATAGAATGTAAACCATATCTAAAGTCAGGTCATTGATGGAAATTTTCAAGTCGACCATGATTTTGAAAGTAATTTCATTTTATCATTCATACACAGTGATCTTGGTCAAGGGTTTAATCAAAATGTAGAGGAATTCAATTATTAAAAAAACCCTACTCAAGGAGATAGAAAATCTCATTTAAAATATCCAACTTTAATAACATAAAATAAGAATATTTCAGTAATTACAAAAATTATATTTAGCAACTTGCTTGGTATATTTTTAAATTTTATTTTGATGAAACATATTTTCTCCATTTATTATACTTGGGAAAGTGCTTGTTGGAAGATATGAAAAAGACATTTCTTTTCACCACAAGACTATATAGTCTGCCCTGACTTTGCAGAATGAGGCCAACCTGAAGAAAACAGTCCATGAATCTGAAGGTCACCTTTTCAGACACTGCCGGTTGTTTGTGACCTGAGGGAGGGAGAAAAGTTTCAAGATGGTAAAATGAGTAGTTTGCCATGCAGAACATTTCCCACAAAGAAGAAAATTTATCAAAATCCGCTGTAATATGACTAAATATTAAAAATCGAAGCAAAAAGTAAAACCAAAAATAAATAAATAAATAAAATAAAGCACTGTTAGAACAAAGATAGCAAACTCAGGAGTAAAGTGATAGCTGGCTTCAAATACATGACGGATTGTTATTTGGAAGTAGTTTAAAAGATAAATTGGATTTTTCTTGTGTGGTCAAGAAAATAATAGTAGTACTTGCAAGTAAAATATTCAATACAGAATATTTTAGTATAACATATGAAAAAATTTCTAATATCAGATGTCTCCAAATGTTATAAATTCCCAGGCATTTAGGGCCATAACAATACAAAAACACTTGGAACTTAAAACAACAAGAAAAAAAAAACATTAAAAAGTGGGCAAAGGCCAGGCTCGGTGGCTCAGCCTGTAATCCCAGCACTTTGGGAGGCCGAGGTGAGTGGATTGCCTGAGTCTTCAGGTTCAAGACCAGCCTGAGCAACTTGGTGGGACCTTGTCTCTACATTTTAAAAAAAAGTGGGCAAAGACATGACCAGACACTTCTCAGAAGAAAACATACAAGCAGTCAAGAAACATGGAAAAATGCTCAACATCACAAATCATTAGATAAATGTAAACCAAAATCACTATGAGATACCACCTACCACCAGTCAGAATGGCTATTATTAAAAAGTTAAAAAAATACAAATACAAATAACAAATTGGCAAGTTTGCACTTATACACTGTTGGTGGGAAGGTAAACTAGTTCAGCCCCTGTGAAAAGCAGTTTGGAAATTTCTAAAAGTACTAAAAATTGAATTACTATTAAACCCATTAATCCCACTACTGGATATATAGCCAAAGAAGAATAAATCATTCTGCCAAAAAGATACCTACATACCTGCACTCTTTTTTTTTTGAGTTGGAGTTGGAGTCTCACTCCATCGCCCAGGCTGGAGTGCAGTGGTACATTCACAGTCACTCCAGCGTCAACCTGCTGGGCTCCAGCAATCCTTCAGTCTCAGCCTTCCAAGTAGTTGGAATTACAGATGCATGCTACCATACCTGGTTAATTTTTTTTTTATTGTAGAGACGCAGTCTCACCAAGTTGTCTGGGCTGATCTAGAATCCATAGGCTCAGGCAATCCACTTGCCTTGGCCTCCCAAAGTGCTGGGATTACAGGTTGAGCCACCAAGCTTGGCCTGTACCTGCACTCTTACTGCAGCACTATTCACAATAGCAAAGACATAGAATCAACCTAGTTGTCCATCAGCTTTGGACTGGATAAAGGAAATGTGGTACATATATACCATGGAATACTACACAGTCATAATAAAGAACAAACTCTTATCCTTTGCAGCAACATGGATGCAGCTGGAGGCCATTATTCTAAGTGAATTAACACAGAAATAGAAACCAAATACTTCATGTTCTCACTTATAAGTGGGAGCTAAACATTGGATACACAAAGACATAAAAATGGGAACAACAGACATTGAGAACTCCAAAAGTGGGGATGTATGATGTGTGGGAAGTGTTATAGAACTACCTATTAGGTACCTTGTTCACTATTTGGAGGACAGGTTTGATAGAATTCCAAACCTCATATTCAGGTAATATGCCCATATAACAAACCTGCTCATGTACCCCTGAATCTAAAGTAAAAATAAAAAGGTTACAGGACTAAAAAGAAAAAACCTTCATAAACAAAGATCTTTGTCAGGAAATGCTAAACAAAAAATTCTCTTCTCAATTTTGTATCTAAAAGTTGACTACATGTCCCATGATTTATTTTTAGTATACATTTCTATGATTATATGCTTCCAACAAAATTCATAGAAATAAAAACATAATCCATAAGTAATATGGTCTAAATGTTTGTGCCTCTCTCCCCAAATTTATATGTTGATACCTAATCCCTAATTTAATAGTATTAAGAGGTAGGGCCTTTGGGAGGTGATAGGGTCATGGGGCTGGAACCCTCGATAATGAGATTAGTGCCATTATAGAAGAAGACTGAGAGAGTTTGTTCACCCTTTCTTCCATGTGAGGAAATAGCAAGACCATACTGTCTACAAGGAACAGGCTCTCACCAGACATCAAATCTCTTGTCGCCTTGATCTTACATTTTTTAGCCTTTAAAACTGTGAGCAATAAATTTCTGTTGCTTATAAATTACCCAGCTTAAAGAACTGTCTGAGAGCAGTTTGAACAGACTAAGACAATAAGTTTTGAGCATGTGATAGGATATAGATAAAAATATGTGGTTACTGCTTAAAAGGATAAACAATTTAAAAAATCTCCACATTGTGACAGAGATTGGATAACTGTTCACCAAATTTGTTCCTCCTTTTTCTTGAGTACATAGCTAAACAACAGTGAAGGGCTAAAATATTTTCAAATTATTTGACAATTCTATTATTGAAAGCTATGTCTAAGCCTTCAATTGCAGTGGCATTGACCAATAGAATATGGCAGAAGTGACCTATGTCTGTTTCTAGCCTGAGATCTTAAGAAACTGTTAAAATCTGTCTCTTGGAACATCTGCTCTTAAAATCTAGCCATTATGCTGTAAGAAAGTTCAAGTAGCCCCATGGAGAGGTCCATGTGGAGAATGACAGAGCTGATAGAGTTACCAGGTAACAGCCAGTGTCACTTGTTAGCCAGGCAAGCCAGCCATATTGCAAGTAGCTCCATTCAGTAAACCACCTGAAGCTATGTGGAGCAGAGGTGAAGACATCATCACACAACCCTACCCAAACTGCCTATTTGTGTGCAAAATAAGCTACTGTTATAGTTTTAAACCACTAACTTTTATGGTGGTTAGATTTTTAATAATACACAACCAGAACATAATTTGACACTGAGAGTGGCACATTAAGGCAGCACAAATGACTAGCTTATGCTGTGACACTAAATTTCAGTTGTTTTGCCTCTATTGGGTACAGCTTTGAAGCACCATCCAGCACCAGATGTTTCTATAGGATGACTGAGTCAGTTTCTCCCTATGCCTGAAACTGCCTTCCCACCTTACAGGTATATTTCTAGAGTTCTGCTGCCCAATACTACAGTCCACTACGCTAGCTACAAGAGGATATTTAAATTTACTTTTAAATAAAATTAATTCAACTACTCAATAGTCACATGTGGCTAGTGGTTATAGCTACTCTATTAGGCAGTGCAGATACAGAGTGTGTCTGCCACTGCACAAAGTTCTATTGTACAGCTTCCCTTTAGGGCAGTCTTAGGTGAAATTTCTGCATACAGTTCTCTACCTCAGAATCTGTTCCTAAGGAATCCAAGCTGAAACTTACTGTTACAAACAGCAGCATGGATGAATATTAAACACATAATTCTGAGGTCAAGGAACTTGAAACAGAAAAATATATTCAGTATGACTTCATGTATATCAATTTTAAAATGAAATTAGATAATGAGTTATGTAAAGAAACATTTATATATGGTAAAACTATATTGAAAAACAAAGGAATCATTGACACAAGATTCAGGAGAGTGGGTATTTCTGACCAGGATTAGACGTGATCAGGATCAACTCTTTCTAAACCCAGGTTACAAATTCTTATATGTTCATTTCATTATTTATTTAAGATGTATAAATATTCAGTACTTTTACTTAGGATATTTTTCACAATAAAAGTAATTTTTAAAAATTTGAACTTTCAAAGAAAAGGAAATTTATGTTTTCTATTACTGGTGGAGAACAGGTATAAATAAGATAGAGTCCACTTACATGACATATTACTATTGTTTTTTTAAAAAATTTAATTGTATAATCAACAAATATAAATTATGTACATACATGGTATACACCATGATGTTCTGACATATGGATACATTGTGGAATGGCTTAATTTAGCTTTTTAACATGTATATTACCTCACATACTTATTTATTGTGGTGAGAACACATAAACCCCACTATCTTAGCAATTTTTAAATATGCAATATATTGTAAATAACTGTAGTCATTTGTTGTACAATAGATCTTTTGAACTTATTCCTTCTAACTGAAATTTTGTGTCCTTTAACCAACATCTTCCCAGTCTCTCCACTGCCAGCCTCTGGTTACTATGACTTTATTCTCTGTTTCTGAGTTCAACTTTTTTAATCCACACATAAATGAGATCATATGGTATTTGTCCTTGTGCATCTGGCTTATTTCACTTAATATAATGTCCTTTAGGTTTATCCATGTTGTTGAAAATGATGGAATTTTCTTAATACTCTAAGGTTCAATAGTATTCCATTGTGTATATATGTGGTAATATATAACCATCATTAAGGAGTTATTTATCTTAAAGTAGTAACATAATAGACAACTCCTGAGAATTCAAAAATTACACATGAAAATAAGATTAGAAAAGCCAAACAGAGTGGCAAAATCTTTTACTGAATTGTATCACAATAAAACTTTCTACAATAAAGTTTCTTATCCACAATAGACTAGTGAACTAAGAACTGCTGACAAGCTTCAGACCAGTCAAAAGAGTTTTTAAATGAATTGAGTATGATTACTTTATTCAAATTGAGAACTTCTGGATGCCATGTTGATGGCAAGAATGAGAGATAAGTATCTAAATGGAGCTAAGAGCTTATGTTCTATACATTTCCTTCAAGTGCTTGATCATCATTTCCAATTATGTACAGGGAAATAAGTAAGGCACAGAAAGATAAATATTACATGATTTCACTTGTATGGATTCTAAAAAGTTAATTTCTGAGAGTTAGAGTAGAATGGTGATTGCCAGGAGCTGAGGTTGGTTGAGAGGGAACAGGTGGAGGGGTGGGTTGTAAGGATGTTGATTAAAGAATACAAACTTTTGGCTAGACAGGAGAATTAAGTTCAAGAGATCTACTGTACAACATAGTGACTATAATTAACAACATTGTATTCTTGAAAAACGCAGAGGGAGTGGATATAAAGTGCTCTCACCACAAAAATCATAGCTGTGAGGAAATGCATATGTAAATTAGTAGATTTTGTCATTCTACACAGTATATATACTTCAAAACATGTTATGCACAAAATATATAATTGTATCTGTTAATTGAAATTTGAAAAATTAAAAAGTTCGTAATTAGTAAGAATTTACATTCAATGAAGGATATCTTCATTTTTAGAATAATTCAATGAGATTTGTTTAAGTTTTGGTTTTCTTATATCATGAGATATGTTGATACTTATACCATAGTCAGATATTATCTGAAGGTAGGACAATCTTACTGAAGGTTAAAAAGCCAGAAAGTTGTAAATAGTCTCTGTAGAGTTGACTCATAAATCAAAATCTATAAATAAACATATGACAACATGTAAGATTAGAAATCAGAATGATTGGCTAGAAAACACTATATTCCTCTTTTGTCAAAGGTCATCTGAAAGTCAAGAGGCAGGCAGAAGCTATTCAATGTGAATTAACACCAAGGCAGTGGTATACATGATCGTTCATGATATAATTGTCAGATTACACATTGCAAGGGAGTTTCAGAGTTGAAAGGAGACTTAAAGATTTTAAGTCCTATTTTTCTCTAGACTTAATGACAAATAAACACATTTTTATCTGTATGACTAAGTGTCTGTATTTTATTATGATATTACTGATTTTAGGTGGGAGAAGCCAAAATGGCCGCTGTAGTGCATCAGATCAGTACCATTGAAAGAACTTAGGTGCCAGTAACAACTCCACACTCGTTAGAGACCAAGAGATTTACTAGAGTGGCGACTACAGGAAAGGGTCTGTAGCCGAAGGGCGTTAGAGAGGGAAAGAAAAAAGAGAGAGCTATGCAGGAAGAGGGCTGTATTTATTAGTTTAGTGAGGGCAGAAAAGGTTGTGTTAGCATTCTATTGGGGAGAGCAGAGCAGAAATAGGGTGGGCCGAAGTTGTGTTACATTACTACTGGGGGTACAACAGGGCTGATTTGTCATAGGAGGAGATTGCTGGCTCGCAGGTTTGAACTTCGCGCGCACGGGAAACCGTACAGGGGGAAGCCGGAACTCAGGGCCTTTGTTGTTTTTGTGTGGCTTTGCAGTATTCGGCACCATCTTGGAGGGGAGGGGGGCCCCTTCTGACTGTTCCCTGCACCCTTCAACCACTCTCACCTAGCAAGACAGACAGCAGGGACTAAATAAACTGCCATTAGACAGAGATATTCTAAGCACTTTTTTTTGGAGTTGGAGTTTCACTCCATTCCCAGGCTGGACTAGAGTGGCATGCTCACAGCTACTGCAGCCTTGACATACCACCTTAGCCTTCCAAGTAGCTGGAACCACAGATGTGCACCACCACACCTGGCTAATTTTTTTATTTTTATTGAAGAGACTAGGTCTTGCCAACTTGCCCAGGCTGGTCTCGAACCTATGGACTTAGGCAATCTTCTCACCTCCACCTCTCAAAATGCTGGGATTATAGGCATGAGCCACCATGCCTGGCACCCTGAGCACTTTTATATGAAACATCATGAACCCAGCGAAATTCTCTTTGAGCACTCAGAGTCCAGAAAACCATATTAGGCATGGAATTCCAGGCACTCCGTCCCTTTTTTTGCACCAGGAGTGCATAGAAAAGGAAGACTTAATTGGAGGAGAGGGATGAATGATTATGACACTTTAAATTGGTTCGCCCCCTCCAAACAGTGCTTGAAACATCAGTTTCACCTAGGAGGAAACCTGGTTGGGATGCAGTGTTGGGCACCAGAGCCCAGGTAGAACAGGGAGTGGATCTTACATGGAAAGGCATACCTGAGGGGTGAATCTGACTGATATGCCAACAGCCAGCACCTGTTGGAGCAACAAACTGGTGCCTCTCTTGAAGGGCAGGGCAGAGACTGGAAATTCAGCCACTGATTAAAGGAGGCACTTTGAACACATTTGGAAGGCATTCAATGGGGATCTTCTTGAACACACAGAGACCAAAAAGGCAGGCATGGGAATCCAGGCACACAATCCACCCCACCCATGATATAGGAGCTGAGATCACACTGAGTGAAAAGCAGGGGAGGCAATTGATTCTGAGACATTCTTGGATGATTCAGCCCCTCACCACTAGCCATCAGCGACAGGCAGCAGGGGTCTGAAAAACTGGGCTACTAGTTTAACAGCAGGAGAGAAAATCTGCAGTTCAAAGAACCTGCCACTGGGTGAAGCTCCTCCCTCTCTCGCTGAGTAAATGAAGAGGGATCAACAAAGAAACACCAGCAACTCTCAGAATTTCAACAAGACAACACCAAAAAAGCAGCCAATCAAGGAACAAAGGAACCCCCCCCCCCAAATGATCTGCCCCAGTTGACAGCCACAAAAATCAGAAAACGGATGGCACAAATGAACAGCATGAAGCAAAATTCAAATAAACCATACAGGAAGTAAAAGCGGAGTTGGCCAACTTCCAAAAAGCTTATTCTGGAATAGTGCAAATAAAGAACTTCCTCCTCAAAATCAATAACAAAGTAATAAGTATTGGGAACAGGTTCAACCAAACAAAGGAAAGAATCTCAGACCTCAGAGAACAAAATATGGAATTAACACTGTCTGTTAAAAACATAGGAAAAAAAACTTAACAAGAGGAAGCAAAACCTCTGAGAGCTGAGGTACTTTATCGAAATAAACAAATTTATGCCTGATTAGTATTCCCAGAGGAGAAAGGGAAAATGAGAACACCATGGAACAAATACTTCATGAGGTCATTCAGGAGAACTTGCCCTACCTTGCTAGAGAGATGACCATCTAAGTGCAAGAGATTCAGAGAACCCTGCAAGATATTACATGAGAAGACCATCATCAAGACACATAGTTACCAGCATCCACAAAGTAAGCTTGAAAGAAAAAGTTCTAAAGGCAGCAAGATAAAAAGGTCAGACTACCTACTAGGAAAATTCAATCAGAATTAGTCGAGACTTATTGCAGAAACTGTACATGCCAGAAGGGACTGAGGTACAATGTTTAGTGTTCTTAAAGATAAGAAATTTTAAACAAGAATTTGTGCCTCAGACCAGTCCTTCAGGAGATGCTTAAGAAGGTGTTGAGCACAGGGAAAAAAACAAAAAACAAAAAAGAACAACCATGCCATGCACATCACAAAAATACACACAAACACAGAGATAACAGAGCACCTGCAAAAATACACATACACACACACATACACATATATATGCATATATATATTACATTTATATATATATAAATGCAAGAGTTAAAAGAAAAAAAGCAGCCTTATAAGAGCCCTATGATAGGGATACATTCTCACATCCCAATAGTCAGCATGAATGTGAATAGACTATACATGCCACTCAAAAGACATGGCGTGGCAAACTGGATTTTTAAAAAATGGGATCCAATGACCTACTGCCTCCAGGAAACTCATATCACCACAAAAGACACCCACAGATTCAAGGTTGAAGCTGGAAGATAATGGCAAATGGAAAACAGAAGAAAGCAGGAGACAAATAATATGAGACAAAGCATTCTTCAAGCCACCAAAGGGTAAAAAGGACATGGAAGGACCCAACATAATGATAAAAGGCTCAATTCTCGAGCAAGAAGTATCTATCCAAAGCATACCATACATGCACCCAACACAGGGGCACTGGGTTTTATAAGACAACTACTAAGCAAACTAAAACGGGATATTGTCTCTCACACAATCATAGTTGGAGACCTAAATACCTCAATAACAGCTTTAGATAGATCATTGAGGCAAAAAAATCAACAATAAGATTTGGAACCTTAACTCAATGCTCGATCAAATGGACTTAAGAGACATCTACAGAACACTTCACCTAACAGCTACAGAGTATACTTCCTACTCATTAGCACGTGGAGCATACTCCAAGATTGATCACATTTTTGGACAGAAAAAAAGCAAATTTCAAAAGATCGAAATAATACCATGCATCTTCTCAGATCACAGTGGAACAAATATAAATATTGTCATCAACACGATTCCCTCCAAAATACACAAAGACATGGACACTAAACAATATGTTGTTGAATGACTTCTGAGCCAGCATGCAAATCAAGACAGACAAAAATATTCCAGGAGACAAAGGAAAACAAAGACACAACTTATCAGAATCTCTGGGATGCCAAGAAATCAGTGTTAAGAGGAAAATCCACAACCCTACTCATGATAGCAAAAACATGGACCCCAACCCTACTCCCCATCAAAAGAGAACTGGATAAAGAAAATGTGGAACATATACATGATGGAGTATTATACAGCCATAAAGAAGAACAAAATCATGACCTTCACAGCAAATTGAATGGAGCTGGAGACCATCATACTTAGTCATCTATCACAGAAACAAAGAACTGAATACTGCGTGTTCTCACTAATAAGTAGAACATGAACAATAATCACATTAGCATAAGGGAGGGATTGGCAGTCACTGGATAGTGCCAGGGGAAGTGAGGACTAGCTGGAGGCCCCAACTTCATCTGTATGCACCTACTTGTATAGTTAATCCTGACTTGTACTCCACATTGCTATAATAAAATAATTTTCAAAAAGATTTAATCTGAAAAATGTGAGGACTTCTGGCAAGATGGCGACAGGTCAGCTTGGACTTTGAGACCCTCCATGAAAGAGAAAACACATAAAGACTCTAGCTCTCTCCCAGGGGCTGCAGTTCCCATCGTCAGCAGCCTGCTCTTCACACGGAGCTCAGCCTTGACCACAGTTCAAACATCATGGTGGTCTGGGTGGCCGCTGCAGCCGTGGACACCGCCACCACCACTGCCGCCACCACCGGGGCCATCGCCCTGCCTGTGCCTGAGGCGAACCATGACTTCAGACCGTGAAGCCCCCCCCTTCAAGCAGGATCTACTGAGATTGCCGCTGCTACCACTGCCACCATCACGCCCCACCTCTCGCCTGGAGCCAGACTCGTGGAGTTCCTCCTGTGGGCCATGAGGTGGCCGCCACCACGGCTGCACCACTCCCATCGCTAGCTCCCTCCCCTCATGGGCGAGCAGCTGTAGATAAAGATCAACTGGAGCAGTGAGATAGCACCACCTGCTGGCGATTCAAGGTAACAACACTGAAATGGGAAAAACAGAAGTGTTATAAATAGACACAGGCCAGATTTGAGTGGTGAACTGGGCAGGTAGCCCAGATCTGAACTGCCCTTCACAGCAGGCCAGGGATAACTGACCCTAACTGTGAACAAATTTACCAGCCTGCAAAGACAGCTAGAAATCAGAGCTGAAAGGACATCAGATTTAAATGAAAAGTCTCAGAGTATACTTGGTTGGTTCTGTTAGTTTACTGACTTAATTCTATTCCTTTTGCTTTGTTCTTTTTTTTCATAATTTCTCTGTAAACCCCATCTTTGTATAGAGGAATAGCACACCAATAAGGAGGTTGGTTAGCTTGTACGTTAGCATCATTGTATGTTTTAGTTTTTTCATATGGTTGTTGGTTAGCTTGTAGTCGTGGTTTATTGTTTTTATCTGTTTCAGTCTTTGTGTCTCTCTTTATTTGTTGGTACGCTCATCAGTTTTCCTTCTTACTCCCCCCTCTATCCACCCCCCTCTTCCCCCCACTGCCTGCTCCATTCTCTTCCCTCTGTTAACCTCATTTGGCTTTCAGGGAGTAAACCTACAACCCCACTGAATGGACAGATTGCAAGGCAGTGGGAAGTGGGTTTCAGATTATCCATACACCTGT
>CAUYQG010163427.1:0-12936 GCA_963574415.1 Tarsius wallacei
GCAGCCTCGACCTGCTGGGCTCAGGCGATCCTTCCGCCTCAGCCTTCCAAGTAGCTGGAACTACAGGCGTGCGCTACCACACCCGGCTAATTTTTTGATTTATTGTAGAGATGAGGTCTCGCTTGCCCAGGCGGGTCTCGAACCCTCGGGCTCAGGCAAAGTAATTAGGTTAAGATGAGTTCATGAGGGTGGGATCCCTATGATGTGATTAGTGCCCTTGTAAGAAGAGACACCAGAGAGCTGGTTTCCCCTTTCTCTTTCTACTTGCACACACTGAAGAAAGACTAGGTGAGCATGTACCAGGAAGGTGGTAGCCTGCAACCCAAGAAGAGTGCCCTCACCAGACACCCTGCTGGCACCTTGGTCTTTGACTTCTGGCCTCCAGAACTGTGAGAAATAAATTCCTATTGTTCAAGCCAGGAAGTCTATGATATTTTGTTATAGTAACCCAAGCTGACTAAGATGCCAACTTAACTTACTTGGTCAGGGTCGCCCAGTGGGAGAGCCCGGGATCTTGATGCAGCTTTGCCAAACTCCGCATTCATGCTTTTTTTTTTGAAGAGTCTCACTCTGTCATCCAGGCTGGAGTACAGTGGTACGATCATAGCCACCCCACCTTGACCTGTTGCGCTTAGGTGATCCTTCGGCCTCAACTTTCCAAGTAGCTGGCACTACAGGAGCATGTCACCACACCCAGCTAATTTTTTCTTTTTTATTATTGTAAAGATGGGATCTTGCCAAGTTGTTCAGGCTAGTCTTGAACCCCTAGAGTCTGGTAATCCTCTCACTTCTGCCTCCCAAGGCGCTGGGATTATAGGTGTGAGCCACTGCGCCCAACCTGTGCTTTTTTTTTTTTTTTTTTTTTGAGTTGGAGTCTAAATATGTCACCCCGACCGGAGTGCAGTAGCACGCTCCTGGCCACTGCAGCCTCCACCTGCTGGGCTCTGGCGATCCTTCCGCCTCAGCCTTCCAAGTAGCCAGAACTACAGGCGCGCGCTACCATACCCAGATAATTAAAAAAAATTTTTTTATTGTAGAAATGAGGTCTCACCAAGTTGCCCAGGCGGGTCTTGAACCTCAGGCAATCCACTTGCCTCGGCCCTCCCAAAGTGCTGGGATTACAGGCTGAGCCACCGAGACCGGCCTTTTTTTAAAAAAAAATAAAAACGTATTCCCTGCCAGGTTTCCTTGACTCTTTCTAGAGCCTTAGAGCAGTGTGAGTCATGTGCTGCTCACCCAGGCAGGTCTCTATATAGTATGCTACTCCAAGGGGAAATCTACTCTAGGTCTCTAAATCTTGTGAGTTGATAAGATTTATGTTGGTAGGCTTGGCAAATTTAATGCTTACCTTTAATAATTCTCAGCTAGGAGGGGGACTCCCTGAAGAGATTAGTTCACAGTGACCAAAACCTTGGCGTGGGATGATTTATACAACGTACAGTCTGCCAAACCCCTTAGCCAATAACTGTAGATATAACCAGTGCCCACCACAGCTTGCTGGGATTCACCACTGTGCAGGTGATACAGCTCCAAGCACAGGGCATCACGGACAATCACCTGCAGTGATTGAAGTTGATGTCTCTGCCATGTCTGGAGAAAAACGTCCTCTCGTTGCCATGGCTCTCTGTCACTGCTGAGCCTCTACTCTGTCCCCTGCGGGTTGGAGTCAGGATGTTCTCGTGGACGTATCAGAGCTTTTCTACTAACTTCAGAAGCGTCTGTGGATCTGAGCACAGTCACATCAAGTTTAGAATTTAATGTCCTGGTTTCATTAACTCTATTTCAATTACTCCAGGGGCTGCTTTCCCTAATTGACTCCTAGTCCGATCTGTGCAATTGCTAGAACTTCTCTTGTCGTCTTGCAGCAACGTGCCTGCCACACTTCCTTTTACTCAGATATCTCTTTTTGTCTTCTTTCTCTGGGTGCTGCAGTAGCAAAAGGTGCAGTCTGGGGTCTTTTCCTCCCTACCTCATCCTGCAAAGAACAACATTTAGTTTGAGGGCTTCCTGAATAATCGATTCCAGTGGATAGAGGGATTGACGTATCTATGACACACCATGAAGCATGACCTTCTGTTTTTGTCTACTTAGGATCAAAATCCGGCCTGCTACTATTTTTTCTACAGTGATTTTATGTTGTAGAAATCACTTTGCCTCTCTGGGTCTCATTTAATAAATGAAGCTTCCATTCTAAGATTGTGTTAATTTTCCTTTATATCCAAATTTATCTGCGTTGGGAGTGCCTGTCTGTCCTTGGGAGGTCTGGCAATAGAGAACAGGTTCTCCCTGCTATGTTGACGTGGACCCTCCCTTGGCCTCACCCATCTCCCTTGGCCTTGAACACTCTGGCATCTCCCACCTTTTTGGGACCAAAGATGACTCGAGCCTTCCTAACAGAGGTAGAGGCTAGAGCTTCCTTTTAGGAAGTGGCTCAGAGCAACAGAATCAACGCTCGGGATAGTCTAGCACTTTCTTCACATTGACTAGTATTACAGGAGTCCTAATTATCTAATTATATAAGCTGCCTCACTGTCCTTACTTAAGCCCCTTATCAAGTTCTGACTTTTAAAATTATATCATAAAAATCTAAACTTGCTCTTGTATATTCTATCTTCTACTGACAAGCAATACTTGCTTCTTCTTTTTTTTTTTTTTGAGTTTGAGAGGGTCTCACTCTCTTGCCCTGACTGGAGTGTAAGATCACGATAATGCCTCACCATAGCCTCAACTACCTGGGCTCCAGTGATCCTTTCCTCCCAGCCTCCCCAATAGCTGGGACTACAGGCACACGCCACCATGCCCAGCTAATTTTTTTGTAGAGAGGAGGTTTCTATGTTGTCCAGGCTGGTCTCAAACTCCTGGGCTAAGCAATCCTTCTGCATTGGCCTCCCAAAGTGCTGGGATTACGTGCGCGAGCCATCACACCTGGCCTACAATCATACTTTCTTAGATAACTTTTTCTTCAGGTCCAGTTGGCTTTTGAGGAGTAATTATGTTTTCCAAAGAGTTTTAAGAAATACTTCCTCAGCAAATGGAGAAGAAGAAAGTACAGGAAATGTTTTCTCTCACGATCTAAGTGATTTTTTCCCAAAATGTTAGTTTAAGAGACTTTGTAAATCAGACGGAAGCTTTAGAAAAATGACACTAGATACAAGCAAGCAAGATGATTCCAGAGTGGTCAAAACTGAATTCAGCTGAAACCAGCAGTCCTAAACAGAAATGTTGACAACAGGTGTATCTGTGTCATAGGTACCATGGATCTATAGGACAGACTCTGGTGAAGTCACTTCTTAGTTATAGAATGATAGAGACCACTCAGTCTTTACATAATGGGACTACCTGAAATGAAAGCACATAAGATTTTAAGAATCTAATATTATTTTAATTAATTCATATATTAATTGATTTCTTATTGATTATGCATTGATTATGATTTTTTTTAATTTTAAAGATGTGGGTTACAATGGAGTGGAGTTAGGTATACAAATGGTCATTGTACAGGTAAAGTTTGGGTCTCACTTTCAACCCCACTTTACCTGATTTGAGATCAGGTACCCTTATTGATGAGGGGTGCCCCCCCTTCCTCCCCTGGCAGTTTCCCACTACTACCAATCCCTTTCTTATAGTATTATGATAATTGTTTGGGGTCTGCTTATGAGTGAGAAGATATGATACTCAGTTCTTTGTTTCTGTGATAGAACACTGAGTATTATAGATTCTAATTTCATCCAAGTTGCTGTGAAGTTCATAATTTTGTCCTTCTTTATGACTGTGTAGTATTCTATCATGTGTGTATGTGTGCCACATTTTTTTTATCTAGTCCACTTTCAAAAGGGCAGCATGGTTGGTTCCATGTTTTTGCTATTGTGAATAATGCTGCAATAAACATGCATGTTCAGGTATATTTTTTGTAGAGTGATTTGAATTCTTCTGGGTATATTCCCCAAAGAGGGATTGCTGGGTCATATGGAAGGTCAATTTTTAGATCTTTTAGGAATCGTCACTCTGTTTTCCACAAAAGTTTAACTAGTTTACACTTCCACCAACAGTGTAGAAGTGTTCCCTTTTCCCCACATCATCTCCAGTATCTGTTGTTTTTTGTGTTATTGATGATGACCATCCTGACTGGAGCTAGGGGGTCTCTCAATGTGGTTTTAATTTGCATTTCTTTGATAATTAGTGAGGCTGAGCATTTTTTTAATGTATCTGTTAACTGCCTGTATGTCCTCTTTTGAGAAGTGTCTATTCATATCTTTTGTTCACTTTTTAATAGGGCTGCTTGTTTTTTTCTTTTTGGCATGTTTGAGTTCCTTGTAGATCCTAGATGTTAGGCCTTTGTCAATCTACAATTGGCAAATATTTTTTCCTATTCTGTGGGCTGTCTCTGTGCTCTTTTGATGGTTTCTTTGGCTTTGTAGAAGCTTTTCAGTTTAATGAGGTCCTACTTATCTATCTATCTCTTATGGCATGGGCATATGGGGTTTTGATCAGGAATTGGTTGTTGGTTCCAATTTCCATAAGGGTGTCTCCTGCATTTTCTAAGTTTCAGGTGTTATGTTAGGTCTTTAATCCATTTAGAATTGATTTTTGCGTATGGTGATAGGGGTCTTGATTTAATCTCCATGTGGTCAGCAGTTTTCCCAGCACCATTTACTGAATAATTTCTCCTCTCCCCAGCAGGTGTTAGTGGAGCTTTGTCGAAGATGAGTTAGTCGAAAAATTGAGGTTTTTCTTCCAGAATATCTATTCTGTTCCATTAGTTTATATGCCTGTTCTTGTATCAATATCAGGCTGTTTTGATTATTGCAGGCTTATAATAAAGTTTAAAGTCTGGAAATGTGATGCCTCCTGCTTTGTTTCTTTTGCTGATAATTGTTTTGGCTATTCATCGTTCTTTATGTTCCCTCATGAATTTCTGTATTGTTGTTTCCAGGTCTGAGAAGAAAGATGCTGGTAATTTAAAGGGTATTGTGTTAAATCTGTAGATGGCCTTGGGTAGGATGGACATCTTAACAATGTTGATTCTTTCAATCCTTGAGCATAGGATATTTTTCCATTTGTTTGTGGCATCATTGATTTCTTTGAGCAGTGTTTTGTAGTTTTCATTGTAAAGGTTTTTATTGTAGAGGTGAGGTCTCACTGAGTTGTTCAGGCTGGTCTTGAACCCCTGGACTCAGGCAATCCTCTTGCCTCTATCTCCCAAAGTGCTGGGATTACAGACATGAGCCACTACATCCAGCATATGTATATGTATTCAATCTTTTTCTTGCATTATTGGAAAGAGCATAGTCATTCTTTTTTTCCTTTCTTCTGTGTTTAATACTTTCTTAAGAGTTTCTTGGAGAGCTGGTCTGGAAGTGGCATAAACTCTTAGGGACTGAATGTCTGGGATGGATTTTAATTCTCCATTGCCAATGAAGCTTAGCTTAGCTGGGTAGGAAAATCTTGGTTGGAATTTTTATCTTTGAGAACTTTGAAGATTGGACTCCAATCTCTTCTAGGCTATAGTGTTTTTGTAGATAAGTCTGCTGGTACTCAAATTGGTTTTCCCTGGTAAGCAGTTCGACCTTTCTCTCTTGCTGCCCTTAGGACTTTTTTCTTTTATACCTGCTTTGTGTAAGTGAATTACTATGTGTTTAGAAGTTGGTCTTCTTATTTGATGTCTTGCAGGGGTTCTCTGAATTTCTTGTGTTTGAATTGTCATGTTGCTGATGAGATGAGGGAAGTTTTCTTGGATAATTTCATGGAATGTTTTTTCCAGGGTGGTCTCCGTTTCTCTATCTGCCTCAGGAATACCAATTCCTATCAATTTTGAAGCAAGACTGGAGGTAGGGGGACTGTGCTTTTTGCAGTTTTGAGATTTGATTGGGGTGTGCTGGGAAAAACTGTGGTTCAGAAGTTATCTGCAGGTCACAGTATTCACAGACAGGTATGTGGGCCCCTGGAACCCATCTCCCACCACCTTACAGTCTGTCCATGTGGTAGGGGTGTATGTTTGACCTCTGAAATCAAAATGAGATAAGAAAAGGGAAAAGAATGGAAAAAGGAAGAAGAGAGACAAAAGGAAGGTGAAGTGAGAGGAGAAGAAAAATAAATAGGCACACCAACTAACAAAGGAACAAACAAAAACAAAAATAACACAAACATACAAGCAAACATACAAACAACAACAAAAAAACCTCATGATGCACTCACCCTCAAAAATACCCATACGCAAACAGAAAAACTAAAAAACACCAAAAAAACCAAAACAAAACAAAACAAGTACCTAAACAGAAACAGAAAGAAAAAAAAAGAGCTCCCTCTGTGGCCATTTCTGGAACTTCGGTTTTCTTTCTCAAACACCACTGCTGCTTCTGGCCACAGCTGCCCTAAGGAGAGGGCTTTGGTCTCCAGCCCCTTCCCTCTGCTCTCAGCACAGGGCCATTGGGTTACTCTTAGCATGGGTCACATACCCCACACCTTACGGACACCTGTGGGAGGAGGTTGGGTCAGATCCAAACTCACCCAGCTTGTCCACTGCTGCTGCCCCCAAGTCCCCCACTCAGATCAGACGTGTGGTACCTGGTCCAGGGTGGGGGTAGGGTGTCCATCTCTCTGTGTCTGCTCCTGAAATTTCCTCTCTGGATCAGTGATGGTCCATCCCAGAGGGGTGTGGAGATCACCTTTGAGTCCCAGGTAGGAGGCTGAACAGAGTCAGATAGGTGAATGCAGGTCTCTGCCAGGTTCTGAGACAGAGAAAATGGCGTCGGTTGGTGTCTCCTTGCTGGTGGCTCCAGACTTCCTCGCTGTGCCCTCTCCATAGTTCCCTCTGCCAGCACCTGGCCTGCTTCCATGGGTGGTGGTGTGGGCCAGGTGCCAGGTGCTAAGGAGCAGCTGACCTCCACCCTCCACTGCCTCCTCCCAAGAGACCCTCAAGAATGGCTCATGATCCTGCACTCTGGGGGCTTCAATCTCAGGGCTGTGGTGCATTGCAGTTACCTCTGGAGGGGAGTTCTGGGTGCTTGATCCTGAGTCTCCCCTCAGGCAGACTTTCACTCACCCAGCTGCACTCATCCACTCACGTAGACTGTCTTTATGGACACTCACTCACCCTTGCGAGACTCTCATACTCCCACTGGTTCTGTCGCCATCTTGCCTCCCCCATTATAAATTTCATTCATTCATTCACCTACTTGCACTGACTCAAAAAATCATCTGTGAGTGCCTGTCTGCCTAGTGTCAGCCCTGAGCCAAGCTTTGGCATTAGAACACTGAACAAGGGAGGCCGGTTCTCTGACCACATCGAACTTGCATTTGAGTGGAAAGTAATAAACTGACTAATAAATGAATTAAATAACTATAGATTGTGTTAAATGCCATGAAGCAAAATAATAACGTGGTATGACATTAATAGTCTAGGAATCACTGAAATGATAATTTGTCTAACTCTTTGGTTTTCTAAGTTTCCACTTTCTTTCCTCTTATACCTCTAGACCACTCCTTCCTTAACTCATGTTCAAATACTTAAGTATCAGAAAGCAACCATTTAAATGTCTATAAATGTTATTATAAACACATAGGCCCTCATTGTAAATACACAGGCCTCCTTGCATTAGAGGATACTTTAAAGTGGATCATAATTTTTTTTTTGAAAATTCACAGAATCCTCATTTTTTTTTAGTTTAAGTGTTTGAGATATGTATAAATTAAGGTTCAAGACAGTTCAAAAGGAGTTTGCATTTGACATAGCACCATTTAGATTTGTGATGTTAATTCTCTGAAATGTTTATTGACAGAGGAGATGAAAAATAAAATAAACTATCATCTGAGCTGTGGACTATCTGAGGACTTCATAATCTCACTATGGCAAAAGAACATCTTGTTCCACTGCCCCCAGCCCTTCTGTTTTTTGTTCTGGCCTGGCTTTCCAGAACTCCTAGTTCTGATTAGGGTTCTCTACTGATTGGTGGACACTGAGCAAGGCATTTACCTTCTGTGTCCTCTTATCTCTAATTTGCTTTATTTGTTTAAATGTTCCCTGTTTTAGATGAGCCAAACCTTTAAAAGTCCTATTTCTATGAGTCTCTGTTGTTTTCCTGTATCTCAGAAGATAAGTTAAAATTGCTTGTATATGTTAGCGCTGTCTTCAATTTTTGTTTTTACTGCAAAATAATTTTTTTAAAATGAGATTTGTATGAATTAAATTCAACGATAAATCACCCCGCCAAAAGCCCATGCCAAAACAATAAATTATAACTGGTGTTTAAAACAGTCAGTCTGGTGTTGAAAAAACCAAGTGATGCTTTCCAAATAGAAGAAAGACAGGAGCTGTTTTCTATATTAATGAGCTGTTCTACTTTAATTCTGTCAGGAAGGACACTGAAGACACATGAGACTATGTTGTATTGGGTTGCAACATCTGTCACTGGCTTATATAACTCTTAGTCTTTCATTTCATATTCAGACTTATCAGTATTCACTAAAAGCCCTCCATGTATGCAAGTTCTTCTGGGAAAAAGTACCCTATCTTGGACATCTTAGATTTAACAACAACAAGAAGTTCAATTTTAAACACATTTTTCACCTGGCAGCAAATACCATCTGGTTACAGAAGGTGAAACTAGTCATATATGCTGATGACCAAATGGCTTTTCTCCAGGGGAAGTTTAGTGTTTGTAAGAGTGGGGTTCAAAATTTTAATTTAAAGTCACCCGTTTTCATTTTGACTCTCCAACTACAAGAAAATTTAGAAGTTGGTGCAAATGGCATTCCATTAGTACTTCTCATGAGTCTTTGCATATTTCACCTGGAAGGAAACTTAAAGCTTGAGCCTGGAAGCTTGAATCCTTAAGGACTTATCGTTTGACCTACTTGGGAGTCCAGGCACATGCACAGTGTCTAAAGGTCTAAACAGAAAGATAGGGTGTCCTGCCCCAGCAAAAATCTAATGATTTTCTCCATCTGTAGCAGAAAACAAATACAGCAGAGATTTCTTTCACCGACTCCACTCTGCAGCTCTGAAGTATATTAAAAATGTAAAAAATGTGCAGTGTCGCCTGTCGCTGCTTATTTCACATTTTAAAAACATGAATATTCCTAATTTGACCTGTATAATAACTGCCATATTTTATCATACCCATAGTCTCTCAATGATTCAGAAAGGAATTTGTGTATGCTGAATTTTTTCATGTAGGCAAGGGTATTAGAATAAATCTATCAGATTCAGAACAAATTGAGCCCATAGCCAAAACAAGCCATGGAAAAAAAAATCATGTAATGGGTCTAAATGAAAGTGATTTTCATTTAGATGGAATTGTATGACCAGGTCTTCTGCCTCCAAGGAAGGGGAATATGAAGAATAAACTTCTGAAACCTCTAGATTCCAGCAGAAATACAGACTTACAGGAAAATGCCAACAGTGTAGCAAGATGCCTTTGGAGGAAGTCTGACCATTCCTGGCTCTTGGTCTCCTTTCCTGACTTTGAAGGCTACCTGAAGGTGAGCAGCCACCAGGAACCTGAATCAGTTTTACCATTTACTGACAGCCACATTTTTGGTCTTCTCTCAGAAAGCACCTAAGCGTTTGTCTGTCAGATTATAGATGTAACTGAAATAGGTCCTTTGCCTGACTCTCTGCAAGTCAGTACACCAAGACACCAGGATGCAGCAGAGAAAAAAATTTACACATAGAGTTACCAAACGAAATGAGAGGAAACCTTAAATCCATCTTCCAAAGAAGTTTAGGGCTAGGGTTTTTGTTTGCTTGTTTTGTTTTTTTGAGTTGGAGTCTCACTCTGTCGCCCAGGCTGGAGTGCAGGGGCATGCTCACGGTCACCCCAGCATCGACCTGCTGGGCTCCAGCGATCCTTCCGCCTCAGCCTTCCAAGTGGCCAGAATTACAGTTGTGTGCTACCACACTGGCTAATTTTTAATTTATTGTAGAGACAAGGTCTCACCAAGTTGCCCAGGCTGGTCTCGAACCAGCAGGCTCCTGCAACCCACTCACCTTGGCCTCCCAAAGTGCTGGGATTACAGGCTGAGTCACCGAGCCAGGGCTCGAGTTTTTAAGGGTTTTTAGAGTGTGCTGAAATGTGGAGATCATTGATTGGTTGAAGAGTACAGGGTGAAGTCATGGGGTGGGGAGATAAGAAGCTATTTTCTCATATTGATTCCATTCCACTGTGAGTGTCTTCAAACTGGTTGCTAACATCTTGCTCAATCTTTAAACAAAAACCTATGATTCTAATGCCAGAGATCCTTTCTTTAGGCACAATGGAAATACAAATCAATTCTCAAAGTCTTATGACTCCAATGTCAGAAATCCTACTATAGGAACAGTAGGGATGCAGATGGTCAGTATCTAGTGCTGTGTGACTTTTTTTTTTTTTTTGAGTTGGAGTCTCTCTGTCACTCAGGCTACAGTGCAATAGCATGCTCATGGCCACCGCAACCTCGACCTGCTGGCCTCAGGTGATCCTTCCACCTCAGTCTTCCGAATAGCTGGAACTACAGGCATACACAACCATGCCTGGCTAATTTTTTGTTTTATTGTAGAGATGAGGTCTCACCAATTTCCCTAGGTTGGTCTCGAACCCGTGGGCACAGGCAGTCCTCTCACCTCGGCCTCCCAAAGTGCTGGGACTATAGGCATGAGCCACCACGCCTGCTGTGCTGTGTGACTTTTAGCAATAAGGACGTGAGCCAGAGTGCAGCCTGATTAATGCTTAATTATAATTATATTTCTGTGCAGAACCTAGCATACACCATTTTTGTCAACCCTGTGGGGACAACTTCATAGCAGAATTTTTCCAGGTGGAGAACAAAAGTCTGGAGCCATATCCTGTCCCCACCCCCTTCGAAGTTTCCACTAGTGGCTTGAATTATAAACCTGTCTTTGCAATCTGTATTTTGAAGAGTCTGGATCTCATCTAGGTTTAGTCATAGGCTAAAGTTGAATGTAACCAGAAAGCAACAATAAAATACAATAGGAAAATGGGCAAGAATTTTGCATGTCTCTTTTACATATGCTTCCAACTTTCTTTCCCAGGCTTCATTGACACCAAAGCTTCTGAGTTCATTGCTTTATGACTATGACTGAATCCATGGTATGTATCATGAAACTTAATCTCTAGTGTAAATTCTTAGCTTCTGAGAGCCTAAACACAAGGATATTAGAATAAATCTATCAAAATCAGTACAAATTGAGCCCATAGCCAAAAAAAATCCATAGAAAGAGAAAATAAAATATTGGGTCTAAATTAAAGCTGTTTTCATTTAGATGGAAGGGTATGATACAGCTCCACCCTTCTGGGAACCTAGAAGTGTGTGCTGTAAGGTACAGGATTATTACATCCAAAGCAAAGTACCAAGTTGAAAACCAGATGAACATATCATCTACCAACAGAAAAATATTGCTTAGAATTTTTTTAACTTTTCAATTGGAAATAATTTCAGGTTTAAAAAAATATAAAAACATTATATCTTTCACTTTCCAAATGTTAACGTCCTACATAATAACAATTATGAGAGTAAATGAGTTCAAAGATAAAAATCAGGAAATTAACATTGATATAATGCTATTATCTAATCTTCAGACATTCAAATTTTGTCAATTATCCCATTAATTTTTGTTTACTTGTCCACAATCCAGTCAAGGAACTCACAGTTCATTTAATTGTCCTGTCCCCTTTGTTTCCTTTAGTCCACAATGGTTCCCCAGTCTTTCTTTGTCTTCCATGACCTCAGTAATGTTGAAGAGTGTTATCATGTAGCATATCCCTCACTTTGGGTTTGTCTGATTGTTCCTTATGATTGATTTAGGGTGTGCCTTTTTATGTATATGTCAGGACAGTGATATGTACTATTACCAAAAGAGATTCACTTTGATTTTGTGGTTATGGTGGTGTCTATCAGTGTCTTCCACTGGAGTCATTTTTTCCCCTTTGCAAATAGTAGGTATCTGATGAGGAAATATAATACTTTGAGACAAAACATCCTGTTCCTCATCAGACATTTACCTACTACTTTTAATATCCTTTGATGATTCTTACCTGAAGCAATTATGACTGTGGTGCTTCCCAAATGGTGATTTTCTAATTCCACCCTTTCTTCTATGTTTATAAGTTGGCATTGTATAGTAGGGATGAGCTTTTCTTTCTCCTTTACTTATTTATTTTAAAATTATTTATATCTGCATGGGTTCATGGATTCTTATTGTGTTCAATAAGATATAACCCAGCATTATCATTATTTAATTTCTTTTTTTAAATTATCCCAGATTTGACCATTGGGACCCCCTGCAAGAGGGTTTCTGTGTCCTCTGACATGACTCTATCATTCCTTGGTCACTTTCTTACTTTATGACCTATCAAGATGTTACAGATTTATCTTGTTTTTTCCTTGCTCCAGCTTTGGGATCAGCCATTCTTCAAGAAGCCTATTTCTTTTCCTGGAGAATTATATTTAGAATCCCAGATCTGGGAACTGGTTGTTCTCATTGGTGTTTGGTGCCATTACTTCTAGGTCCTCTCAGAGAGCAGAGCTAAGAAAAATATGTATTATATACACACATCAAGACACACAAGGACCCCTCTTAGGGACCTGCCATCCCCAACCCCCCAAACATGGAAATAAGGAAAAATCTTGAGTTCCTTCAAGAGAAATTTCAGGTGCTCAACTAACCTTGAGAAGTAAATGAGCTACCAGACAAGCAAGAAGATAATAATAACTTAAAACAATAGCCAAAAGATGTTTGGTTCTTTATAGAAACTAAAGATAACATAGTAACATATATCCTTATGTTATGGTCCGAGTTACGCTTGGCTGCTCCCCTTGATACCAATAAATCAAAGGGGGCAGGTAACTGGTAAAAAGAAGTTTATTTCTGAGTTCGAAGCCAGGGAGCAGAGCCAGACTCAAGGTCTTTCAAAATGGTTCTGCTCACCCTCTAGGCTT
>CAUYQG010163428.1:0-11016 GCA_963574415.1 Tarsius wallacei
GCAACCAATTCCTGATCAAAACCCCAAGTACCCATGCATAAGTTATGAGATAGACAAATGGGACCTCACCAAACTGACAAACTTTTGCAAAGTCAAAGAAACCATCAAGAGAGTGGGAGACAGCTCTCAGACTGGGAAAAAAAATTATTTGCCAACTGTATATCTGACAAAAGCCTAACATCTAGGATCTACATGGAACTCAGATGTGCTGAAAAGAAAAAAAAGAAAAAAGCCCCGTTACAAAGTGGTCAAAATATATGAATAGACACTTCTCAAAAGAAGACATATGAGTAGCCAACAGATACATAAAAAAATGCTCAGCCTCACTAGTCATCAAATAAATGCAAATTAAAGCCACACTGAGGCCAGGCGCAGTGGCTCACACCTCTAATTCCAGGACTTTGGGTGGCCTAAGTGAGAGGATTGCCTGAGCCCATGGGTTCAAGACCACCCTGGGCAACTTGGCGAGACCTCATCTCTACAATAAATAAATTTAAAAAAATTAGCTGGGCATGATGGTGCAGGCCTGTAGTTCCAGTTACTTTGAAGGCTGAGGTGGAAAGATCGCCTGAGCCCAGCACGTCGAGCCTGCGGTGACCATGAGCGTGCCACTGCACTCCAGCCTGGGCAACACAGTGAGACTCTAACTAAAAACAAAACAAAACAAAACAAAAACCACACACACACACACACACACACACACACACACACACACACACTGAGATACCACATAACTCCAGTCAGAATGGCCATGATTAATAACTTAAAAAACAACACATGCTGGAGAGGACATGGCAAAAAGGGAATGCTAGTTCTACACTGTTGGTGGGAGTGTTAACTAGTACAACCTCTGTGGAAAACACTATGGCGATTCCTAAAAGATCTAAAAATCAACCTCCCAAATGACCCTGCAGTCCCCCTACTGGGAATATACCCACAGGAACTCAACTCTATGAAAAAGATACCTGCACACGCATGTTTATTGCAGTATTATTCACAGTAGAAAAATCATGAAACCAAACATGTTGCCCATCAAAAGATGACTGGATTAAAAAAATGTAGTACATATACATGATGGAATATTACGTAGCCATAAAGAAAGACAAAATTATGAACTTACCAGCAACTTGGATGGACTTAGAGTCTGTAATACTGAGTGATCTATCACAGAAACAAAGAACCGAGTATCACATGTTCTCACTCATAAGCGGATCTTGAACAACTATCATAATACTATAAGAAAGGGATTGACAGTAGTGGGAAACTGCCAGGGGAGGGTGGGGACAGGATTGGCAGTAGTGGGAAACCGCCAGGGGAGGGTGGGGGCAGGATTGGCAGTAGTGGGAAACCGTCAGGGGATGGGGGAGGCACATCTCATCAACAAGGGTACCTATATAATGAACATTAGTATACCTAACCCTGTATTGTGTCGCACATATTTAAAATAAAATTTTTTTTTGCAATTTAGAAGTTGATTTTTAAAAAATTTTTTATTTTAAGGATGTGGGGTACAATTAGGGTTAAGTATACAAATGTTCATTATGCATGTACCCTTGTTGATGAAGTGTGCCCCCACTCCCCCCGCAGAATCCCACTCCTGCCAATTCTGCCCCGCCCCCACCCCACCCCCGGCTATTTCCACTACTGACAATCTTTTTCTTATAGTATTATGATACTTGTTCAAGGTCCTCTTTTTTTAATTAATTTTTATTTTTTTATTTTTTATTTTTTTTTAAAGAAAGGTCCACAGGACCCAAGGACACTCAAGTTAGATGAGGAAGAGCAAGAATAACTTCACTTCAATCATACTTGACCTTGGGGGTCATCACCAAGCCATTTTGGTTTTTTATGAGGAGGAGATAGAAGGGAGGAAGAAGGGGGGAAAGCAGAGAAGGGAAGGGAAATGGGGAAGAAAAGAGAGAGAGGAAAACGGGAGTGGGACTCAAAGCTGGAGAGAATGGTTCAGAGGCATTAAGATCTCACTCTCTAAGGAAGCACATAATTAAAACTTCTTCATCTTCTGAAACATCTAACTAAAAAGACACAGGCTACAAAGCCTTTCTCTCACTTTTTTTTTTTTTTGCTTCTGCCTCAAGCACTTGCGAAGAAGTTGCCTACACATTACAGAATGTTTTGTTTGATTTCCTTTTAATGTCTCAGTGGATATTTTGAGTGATTCTTAATTTATATATGATGTGGTGTTATTTATATACGTATTTTATGAAAAATAAAAATTAAAAAAGCGACTGTGTCTGTGTGTACTGAGACAGGAGAAAGAGGTATTTAAAAGAGATAAAAGAAGTGTATAAAAGCCTATTTCTTACCCTATCCACCCCCATCCAAAAAGACATCTGTAATTCATGAATAAAATATAACCTGAGTTTTACATCAGCTTTACAAAGGTTCTTATTTAGTATAAGTTTAAAAAATGTTATTGTGTTATAAAAGTTAACGGAAAATTTTTCTTTCCCTTAAAAATAAACCCAAATACCACAGACATTTCCCCAAAATTCCAGCTGTCTGCTTGCTGTCCTTGTGTCTCCAGAGTTATTTTATTTTTCCTCCATTAGTAGTTTAAAGGTGTGCTCTTTGATATGTAATACCCTTTTAAAGAGTTTAACAGAATTAAGATTTTTTCCAGTGTACCAAACTGTTTATTTTTACATAATGGAAGTACACATTGCAAATGAGAAGTTTGAATTGGGAAACTTTCATTACAGCGAAAAACTGTCATCTCAATGAAAGAATAGACTTCTAACTCAAAGGCCATTTTAGTCCAACAATTTAACAAGTATACTAGTGGATGCATGACTGTGAGATTTTGGAAGGGCCAGGCATAGAAGGAAATAATTTCTAATTTGTAGTAAAGTCCAAGAGCATTTCTAGTAAAAATATTTTTACATTCTACCACACCCCATCTATTGCATTTTTTTCTCCTATGTTGTTTTTTCCACTGAAGCAGTCATAGTCCAAGTACATTTCTTTGTAATTACAGGGTATCCATCCATCCATCCTTCCATCCATCCATCCAGTGCAGCTAGATGAGCCTTCATGTTGTGCCTTCCAGGTGCCTGGTCCTGTGTAGGCACTAGGAAAAAGAGATGAATAAAGTACTGTTCTTACTACTGAAGACTTCACAGAGCAGAGAAAAAGTAGCCAGGTCATAACAGTGCAACGAAGGGGCAGCTACACTAAATAGATAGTGTAAATAGATAAAAAAAAGTATGAGAATAAGACCTGAAGAAGGCAGCAATGCCACTTCCTACCTCACCTCTACACAGAGGTGCAATTTATCACCCACAAAACAGCTCACAGAATACTCCTGTGTGTGGCCTCTGTTCCTGTCCCCTCCACCCCCTGCTTCCCTCCACCACCCCTGTCCTCTCAAGCTGGCCCCGGAGGGCCTCCACCCACCTGCACCTAGCCACCTCTAACCATCTCTCCTCTGACCCCAGGGCACAAGTTCCTGCACATTCATTCTCACAGCATCTCTAGGTGATGCCACACTGTGCTGTTTCCGAGTTTTCTCCCTTAAGGCTAAAAATACTTGAAGGCAAGAACCATTTGGACTTTCGTTTATCTTCTCATCACCAACACTCACCATAGATATGTGTGGAAAATGACAAAAAGAAAGAAAATGACAGGAAACAAGACCCTATGCCAACGCAATTCACTGTCCCTTCCACGCACATGTTCCCCCCACTCCCCAGTACTGAAAACTACTCTTTATTTTTTTACATAAAGGTATGAATTCAAAATATTTTCTCTTTTAAATGGGTTCTTCCCCAGTGGACAAGCCACTCATTTAGTCTCCTGGCAGAGGAAACCGCTAAAGTGACAAGATGTCTAAGACAGTTTGAAAATATTCTGGAATTTTTGTTTTTCTTCCTTGTATCTTTACACAGCTATATAAATGTGTACTTATTCTGAAAGTTGGCTTGAAGCACCCATTTCAAGGTATTTGCAGTTTTTATTTCTTTTTTCTTTTCATTTGACTAGGAAGTTGTTTAAAATATGGTATAACCAGACTGTACCTACTTATGTGGATTATTTCAAATGCATGTCCATGAGTCATTTTTAAAAAGTATTTTAGACAGTTAGCCAGTTTGAAGAAAAAAAATGATTAGGGTAAATTATTAGAATAACAACTACTAGTAGAATGATCTAATGCAGATTAAATTATAAGAAAAAAGACAAGAAAAGGAAACTTAGTTTATATCTTACAGAAGTACATTTTAATTATTCCATTAAACCAATGATATAAACTTCATTGATATATTCCACCAAACCAAATGATATAAACATCATTTCAGAAGAATGGAAAAAGGAGTTTAATACTGTAAAAGAGTCATTAAGCGTTTAAATCATAATAAAAATATGTAGCAGTCAGAAAAAATAGCACTTGCAATGAGAGACTCTATTAAATAAATTTGGATATGTCGGTTGCTGTAATATTTATTCAATGAACCAAGCCTCTGGGATTTCATTTCTATTTGCCACCTAGTGAATAAAAATGTGTTAAGTTCATGTTGTCTATGACCTTTTACTGAAGTGTTGTTTCTTAGTCATATTCTGCATTGGTGGTCAGGGTCTGACGCCAAGAGCTTGCTTGTCTTCTAACGGCATTTCCTGGCCACATGCAATACTTCCTCTGGTTACAACATCCTACGTGATGGTACACAAGGTGACAGACAAGCTGAAGGACTTCCTATGCCTAGCAGCTGCATTCTTCAAAAACGCATTCCCAAGCCATCATGCAATAATCAGAGCACAGATTCTGTATATTCTGGTCATCTGAGCTCTAGGATTGATGGTGGCCAACAGGGTATCTACACCAATGAACTAGAGAAGTCCCTGAGTCCTCCAAACTCTTCACCGGGTCTTAGCTCCATCCCCAGAGTTCCATGGGTATTCACAGAAGTTGCACTGTTAGCTGTCTTCATGAAGAATTTGATGAAATTTTCCTAAGATGTGTCTCTACATGAGGTTCACAGCCAAGGTTCTTAGTTCCCATGATCTGTGGCCTTCTGGAGATGTATGTTATCATGTGTGAATGTACAAAAGTGTGTGTGGATTTGTCTAAGGACATGGTTCACAGGTTTTGTGTGTGTGTGTGTGTGTGTGTGTGTGTGTGTGTGTGTTCTGTTCTGAAAGGGGCTGCAATCCAGGACATCTGGAACCTCAGCATTGCAACCACAGTAGACCTCTGCTGCTTTTCTGCAAGCAGGACTAGCCTATGCTCAGACATAGTGCCCCTAGGGATCCCTTCACTCATGTGGCCACATGAAGTGGGGCCTGGCTCTATTGACAGCTCATTTCCCTCAGCTGACTAACGCAATTGAGCACACATTCTGAGGCACTCAGAATTAAGGCTGGGTCCTGACCCATGTTCCCATATTTGGGAGGTGGGCTGAGCATAAGCACCCATGCTGCCCTCTTTGGGAAGTGTTTCCACAGAAATGCTGTAGGCTTTCAAACAGAAATGTTCTGAGAATAATAAAATGAATATCCACATATTCACCACCCATTTCTGTATTTTTTCAAGCTTAGGTCTTTAAAAAAAGCGTTAAAATATTCTGATACAGTTGAAACTCCTGCATACGCCTCCCTAGTCTTCTTTTCCTCATTCTCCTCCAGATTTAAAGGCTATCCTTGTATCTATCAATTTAAACAATAAAAACTACACTTAAGTGACATATGCATGTGGGTCTAAGCAAGACACGCATCTTTTTTTTTTTTTTTTTTTTTTTGAGTTGGCGTCTCAGTCCGTCGCCCAGACTGGAGTGCAGTGGCTGCTCCCGGCCACCGCAGCCTCGACTTGCTGGGCTCCGGCGATCCTTCCACCTCAGCCTTCCGAGTAACTGGAACTACAGGCGTGCACTACCACGCCCGGCTAATTTTTTTGATTTATTGTGGAGATGAGGTTTCGCCTGCCCAGGCGGGTCTCGAACCCGTGGGCTCAGGCAATCCACTCACCTCAGCCTCCCAAGGCACGGGATTACAGGCTGAGCCACAGAGCCTGGCTAAGACACGCATCTTAGCTTCCATGTCGTAAATACCATGTCGCTGGTCTCTCATTAGAAGTGCAACTTTGCACACTTACTTTTCGCTCAGCGTCAGGTCTAAGATGCACAGATGTCAATCTATGTGGCTCTGGCTCCTTCCTGTTACCTATGGCGTGGATCACACCACAACAGCACTGCAGCTATTCAACCATTACTTTCCATATGAACGCTGTTTCTAACACCGATGTCACTGCATGGGGTGTTCTAAGCGTATCATGCCACCTGCACGGTGCCCTGACGGCTTCCCTGGTCTTGGTAGCCAGAAACGACCCTCTGTTCTCCTCATGCAGAGTCTACTGTTCTGCTCAGCTCATCCACCCGTGTCCACAGTGCCTGCTGGATGCTTCTGTAAACAAGAATTCTATAAATCTTATTGAATGTAATTACCATATTTTCTCTGTGTAGTAGTCATCAGTGTACCTGCCTCTGTGTTTACACAAGATCCTTATGTTCCCTGGGAGTGGGTTGTCACGTATATGTTCTCCCCACCAAGCTGCCTTTCAAAAGTTCTCTGCACCTAATAGGTCTGCAAGGTGTACTAAGTGACTGGACAAATAAAACTAAAGGGACCTGTTACATAACTTCACACGGTGTGAGACAACTGCAGTCAACATCACATTCTACTGCATCAAATGACTTTTCTACTCTTATCCCTGCCCATTATCAGTGCTGAGATCTAGTGGGGGAATCATTCCATGGGAAGTTAGAAATAAAGGAAACAAATTGGTCTCATGATGGCCAAACACACAATGGTCTATTTCAGTCCCTCTCTTTAGATTTCAAAAAGAGGTCCTTGCTTTCTATCAACAGAGGGAGTATGTACTTAAACTCGTGGACTGGACAGTGTCAGAAACACAGTGAGCTTCAGGGACAACATAATCTGTTTTGGGACTATATGCTAGAGTGGCTTTTCTCTCTTATTCTAAGGCATCTCTGCTTTTTCTGGGTCTGTCATCCACCCCTCTGTCTCCCTCTCCCTCATAGATTCACTTTGTACCCTCCCTCCCATACTATGACTCTGACACCAACTCTGGCATATTTTAACTCTGCTGATGACTGACTCACTGTGTTCATTTGTTCCCCTCATGTCTACATTTGTCACCTGCCTGTGGGGCAAGGCCACATGACAGAAAAAAAAGTTTTCTGACCTAAGCCAGAGAGTAAACATTTTCAGTTTTTTGGACCATACAGAACCACTGTTGTAACTACTGAACTCTGCCATTGTAACATGAGAACAGGTATAGCCAACACATAAATGAGTGTGCATGATGGTGTTTCAATAAAACTTTATTTATAATCAATACCAGATTTACACGACTCAACCAGAGTTTGACAGTTTCCTGCCTTTGTTTACCAAAGCACCCTTTAGGTTTGCATATGGCTCTGATGATAGGAAAAGAATAGGAGAGTTATGTGAATTTGAGGATTCTCATTCACTTGAGAGTTTTATAGGGTTAGCAAGCAAGAAGAACCCCTTCATATGTGGCTAAAGTGTAAAAGAAGTGGTGGCTCCCACCTCAGTGCTCACAGACATGGCTGGATGGTGATTTGTAGATAGGGCCATGTTCCAAGGCTGTGCACTGGTCCGTGGGCAGCAGCGTCATCTTATGGCATACACTCAAGAAGCAACAAACACTAGGCCCATCACAGAGAATCTGGGTGCAGTTCAAAGGCATCCTCACACTCAGGCAAGCCTGGTCAGGCAGATCACCTATCAGTTCCACATGGGGCTTGATCAGACAAAGTCCCTTTACTCTCACCAAAGGCTTCTGTCCACAGATGCAGCATGAACTATGTAGACCAATAGACACCCATATGCTTTTCCCCAAATCCTTGTGCTTTTGTAGACACAAGACCAGCAGTAACTACAATCTGTTCCACTTGTGGATAACTGTCATATTTGGTAAGGAAAATAAACGTATAAGAAATTTTAGTATTTTTATTTTTAGAGGTCCATACATTTACAAAGTTTATTTTTAAAATAAACTCACCATTTGTTGCTAAAGTTATTCTTTATAAGCCTGCTGATTTTTTTTATCAAGTGAAGAGGTGTTTCCACACATTTTGATGATATACGAGTATATGTATACAAACACACTCAAGTGATAATATTCTCAATATTTGAGAAGACATAGAGTGATAGATGGAGTGACGGCTGTCAGAAAAGCATTTCCCAGAAAGCTGAATTATTTTAGATGAAGACAGACAGTAGAGGTGGGGTGCATCCATGAGGATCATCAGCACCACTAGTTCACCAGCCATGCTGGGCCTGGGCACTCTTCTACGTCTCCTTCATACCCTGCCAGCATGGTTCCAGCCTGCTTTTCACTAGGGATGTGGAATATCACAGGAAGCACCTGGGGAAGGTGGAAATCTCTACGTTAATTAGGAAAAATGCCTTTAGGGAGGCAAGAAGTTACTTTCCATCCAGGCTTTTCTTTCAGTAAAAGAAAAGAACACCATGATATATGCAATGAAAGGATCATTATGCAAAAATTAAAACTTTCCCCCCTTTTCTAAAGTTACAAGTTATAAATGACAGGATTTCAAAATTGTCCAAGAAACCAAGCATGCTGGGCACAGTCCAGAAATGAAGGCTCCTGAATTTGCACCTCCTGGGGAGAGTGAGATTCAGGAACTCGACTGGGCCCAGCAAAGAGCAGGGGACCAGAAACAGGGAGGGATCCCCTTCTGAGGGGGGCTGGCAAGATCAGACACTGGCATCTACCTGAAGGGAGCATCACATCACACGTCACATGTGACTTCGTGGTTACTGTGGTACCCTACTTATGACCTCAGTTCTCCCCTACTCATCAACCTTCCATTCCAACAACCTGCAGTAAGAGTTCAAGTACGAATCTCTGGCAGACAAAGAAGTCCCAAGGCCCCGCCTTCTCAGCGTCTGGGAGACTGGGTGGTATCGTGTGGCCCAGCCACTATGAGACTTCATGCTCTAAGTGTCAGACTTGGCATTTGTAAAATACGCTTCATTTGAAAAATTATACAGATCTACTTTTCCAAAAGCCTGATCCCGTAGGTATTTATGGTGACCAATTTAGCTAAAATAAAACCTTGTCCCTGGAGCTCCTCAGAAAATGCACTTGGCCCACTCAGAGGATGGTGGCGGTACTGGTGGGAGGAGGGAGGAAGGGGATGGGGACAGGATGAAGCATGGGATGGACACAGCAAAAAGTCATGCAGGGCAGAGAGGGTCATTCCTGTTCATACTCCTGTTCTCTGAAGACAACTACCATCAAGCAGTTTCTTGCCATCCATCCAGAATACACAGATACGAAGGCCAGTAACACACATGCATGTATCTGTGGATTCTGTATTTGCCAATGTGCCTTCTCAAACTTGATTTGTAATCCCAAAGTCAACATGGCGTTTTGGAGGCCATTTACAGGCATGTGCAGAGCAGCCAAAAACTCGAGTCTCCTCTTGCACACATTCCCAGCTGGCACTGAACAGGTTGATGGGCTGCTCATGTCTCAAGTACAGGAAGGCTGGATGCTCCACTAAGAAAACGCACAAGAGAAGCATCACTGAGGCAGGAGGCACAGTGTTACTTGCTGTGAGTTCGATGTAAGTGAATCAACACTGCACATAGATGAAATGTCTTTGAACAGAACACACATACAACAAGGTCATGAAGTACCAGCTGATGAAAATGTGCCAAAAGCTCGCAGGGCCTCCTCTGTGTCTCCTCCAGTGGCCAAGATTCACTAATTCAGTATTTGCAGTGACCTTATGGACTAACTGCCATGAAACAATGAAAAGAACATACTGCACGTGCATTTGTTATTTACAAAGTAGTACGGGTATACCCTATACACACTGTTTCATACTTTGGATTTTTTTGTGCTGATAATTCATTTCAGGAACCATGCTTTACCACGTCGTACATAGCTACCTTATTCTTCTCAAAAGATGCAGTTTTCCCTTGTATAGTTTTGCCATCGTTTAACTAGCTGCTAATAATGATGTTCCTGGATTTTTTTAAATGACAAAACAATGCTTCAGGGAACATTCTTGTGCTTACATCGTTGGAAACTACACAGATTTATAAATTAAAGAAAATTCTACAAATGCATAAGAGCTATAGCTGTCTTCAGGGGCCACCCAAAGTTCTTTTTTTTTTTCTTTTACAAAATTGTTTTACTATTTAGGTTGTTTGTTTCTCTTATACATTTTAGAATCAGTATACATATATATTTATTTATTAATATATACCCCTGCTGTGCTGCAATTTTGATTGTATTTGCATTGAACACATAGACCAATGTAGGGATAAAAAAAATCTTTAAAATACTGAATTTTAGAAATAATAAACATGGTATATCTCTTCATGTATATATTAATTTTGCAGTTTCCAGTATACAAATTTTGCAAATACCATTTATTTCATATTGAATTTATATCATACTGTGTTAATTTTACTTAATAGCAGTTAACATATTTGCAAATTCTTTGAGATTTGTGACATCTTCAATTAATGATAGTTTTTTTTCTTTTAAAATATTGTGCCTTTTATTTGTTTGTTGTTTTGGCCTTATTACTTTGCCTAGATGTCCAATATTGAATATAAGTGTCGAGAACAGACTTCCTTGCTTTCTTCTCAATCTTGGGAGGAAAAAAATTTCTTAACCACCATCAAGTATAATGTTACTTAAAGGTTTTCTTGTTGACACATTTTATCAAAATTCTTAACAGACTGATAGGTTGAAATCACGTACCCAAAATGCTTGCGAGCAGAAGTGTTTTGGATTTGGGAATTTTTTCAAATTTTGGAATATTTGTATAGTCTTAAGGGTTGAGCATCTCTCATTCAAAAACTCAAATTCTGAAAGGCTCCAATGAGCTTTTCCATTGAGCATCATGTTCGTGCTCAAAAAGTTTTTGTTTTTGGAGCATGCTGGATTTTGGATTTTTGGATCAGGGATGCTCGACC
>CAUYQG010163430.1:0-19120 GCA_963574415.1 Tarsius wallacei
AACTTGGTGAGACCTCATCTCTACATAAATCAAGAAATTAGCCAGGTGTGGTGGTATGCACCTGTAGTTCCAGCTACTTGGAAGGCTGAGGCAGAAGGATCACCTGAGCCCAGCAAGTCAAGGCTGTGGTGTGTGGTGGCCATGGGCATGCCACTGCACTCCAGCCTGGGCAAAAGAATAAGACTCCGGCACCAAAAAAAAAAAAAAAGAGCTAAATGACCAGATTATATTAAAAAGATGTGCAAACCGAATAGTAAACAGTGACACTCAAGGAGGCGGTTGGGCACGATGGAGACTGGGGTACATGGGGTCAGCTGCTACTCATTTCCTGCTGACTGTAGCCAGTCAGGAATATGGGTCAGGAGAGCCAGCCTATTTTATGTGACTCTCCAGATTTTTTTTGAACGTTGGCAACTAATTTCAAAAGTCTGTTTTAATACTGTGCAGGCCAAATGCGATGTCTAGAGGTTGGATTTGGACCAAAGGCTGCCAATGTACGACTTCTGTCCCAGGCCCAAATCTGTTGCATTTTCTGTAAAGAGAGCGCAAGCAGTCACCTCAATATCTCCTCTCTAAATTTGGGATGGCCTCTTGAGAAGGGAGAAAAATGACCAGGCACAGTGGCTCATTCCTTTAATCCCACCACTTCGAGAGGCCAAAATGAGATGACTGCCTGAGGCCAGGGGTTTGAGACCAGCCTGGGCAACTTGGTGAGACATCATCTCTACAATAAATAAATAAATAAAATAAAATTATCCAGGCATGGTGGCACACACCTGTGGTTCCAGCTACTTGGAAGGCTGAGGCGGAAGGATCACCTGAGCCCAGCAGGTCGAGGCTGCGGTAGCTGTGAGCATGCCACTGCACTCCAGCCTGGACAACAGAGTAAGATTCCAACTCAAACAAAAAGGAGAAAAACGCCTTCCCTACAGTCACCAATAAAGCAATACGGAGTAGTGGATGGGCACACAAATTCTCCCTTGAAACAGCATGATAGTCTAGGGTAAGTCACTTAATCTCTCTGAATCTTAATTTTCTCATCAGTAAAATGGGGATAGGCTATTGCCAAGCCATTTCAGCCATTGCCTTGCTGAGTTATGATGTGGCCATGTTTTCTTAAGCTTTGGCCCCTCCCCTCTCTTGGGGAGGTGAATCTCTTCTTTCTCTCTTTCTAATTTATTTTTTAAATAAACTATATTTTCTGTGCAAAAAAAAAAAAATGGGGATAATAAAAGTACCACAGGCTGGGCGTGGTGGCTCAAGCCTGTAACCCCCACACTTTGGGAGGCCAAGGCGAGAGGACTACCTGAGCCCAGGGTTTGAGACCAGCCTGGGCAACTTGGTGAGACTTAATTGCTACCATATTTTTAAAAAATTAGCTGGATGTGATAGCGCATGCCTGTAGTTCTGGCTACTTGGAAGGCTGAGGTGGAAGGATCGCCTGAGCCCAGCGGGTTGACGCTGGGGTGGCCATGAGCATGCCAATGCACTCCAGCCTGGGCGACAAAGTAAGACTTTGACTCAAAAAAAAAAAAAAGTACCACAAAGCGTTGTTGGAACGTTTAAATGAATTTATATATAGAAAACATGGGCGGGAGGGGGGCATGATCAGTAGTAGTGGTAATCTCCCTGGCGGGGGCACACCTCATAAACAAGGGTACCTGAATGAACATTTGTATACCTAACCCTGAATTGTACCTCATATCTTTAAAATAAAACATTAAAAAAAATAAAAAGAAAACACCTCCAATGGCACATAGTCAATGCGATGCATCACCACACGTTACTACAAGCTGCCAATGACCCCATATAGGCAAGGGAGAGACCTGGGCTTCTTGTATCTTACCTAGGCCCCTACCCCAGGCCTCCACACCACCAAGGCGTCTAGGATGAATCCAGCCTCAGAGGCCCATCAAGAGGGGATGGGTGAGGGGTAGCAGGGGCCAAGTTGCAACCCTAGAAAGGATTCTGACCAGGAGCCAGGAACACTATGCATTAAACAGAGACGTAAAGATGCTTTCAAAGTTAAAAAGGCTTTTCTAAAAGTATGGAACAATATTTCTTCTCCAGATGAATGTTTTTAACTTATTTAAAACACTTTGGGATCCTAACGTTATTATTTTATTACTCATGAAAATACCTTGTTTTCACTTTACAGGATTATGGAAGAAAAAAAGTAGTCATATGACAGAATTTTAAGGTTTCCTTTAGGAAACCTAATATACAAAAATCCATATCAAAAGATTAGGGAGATTTTCAACTGGGGTTCAGGAACATAACATTGCACATAAAATTTTGTGTTTAAGCATATTTTGGGAGGTGGAGGGAGTCCATTATTTTTTCTTTTCTTTTTTTTTTTTTTGAGTTGGAGTCTCATTCCGACACCCAGGCTGGGGTGCAGCGGCACGCTTACAGCTACCCTAGCATCGACCTGCTGGGCTCCGGTGATCCTTCTACCTCAGCCTTCCAAGTAGCCAGAACTACAGGCGTACACTTCCATGCTCGGCTAATTCTTTTTGTTTTTTTTTAATTGTAGAGACGATGTCTCGCCAAGTTGTCTGCGTGGGTCTCAAACTCACGAGCTCAGGCAATCCACTCACCTCAGCCTTCCAAAGTGCTGAGATTACAGGCTGAGCCACCGAACCCAGCCCATTATTTTCATAAAACTCTCAAAAGAGTCAAGAATCAGTGAAACAGACCCATTAACAAGTAAAGATTTGCTTTATAGGGTTATTCATCACAGAGTTCTATTACCTAGCAAGACCCCCTGGATTATAAGATTAAAATTTCAGGGTACCTGGAAGGGACCTACCTGCTATATAAAACGAAGTATACTTGGATTAATGATTTTACACACTAGCTCCCTCTACTGGTGACACCTGTCAGGCTACCTGACATTGGCCCCAGGTCCCCTCAGCTAGACCCCAAAAAGCCCCTTAAGGGTAGGAAGTCTTAATGCTACTTTGAATTTAAAAAAAAACAAATGTTAGATCGGTTTTCTTTTGAGACGCTCTGTTGTCCAGGCTGGAGTACAGTGGCTATTCACAGGTGCGATCATAGCTACAACCTTGAACTGGACTTAAGCAATCCTCCCACTTCAGCCTCCAAAGTAGCATACCCCTGGGGCCAATCAGTCTTAATATTTCTACGTCCCAGGGTCTGACACAATGTTTCCTAAATAAATAACTGAACTACCAAGTTCTGGGTAGTCTGCAGCCATCGAAGAAGAAACTTAAATTCAGTTTCCAACTCTGCCAGGCAGCTGACATTGAGCATCAGACATTGGGAAGGAAATCCAAATGCCCACAAGGCCTCCCACCAAAAAGCCTTGCCAACGCTGAGACAGAAGGCAGTTCTGTATAGTTATACACACGGGAGCTCTGGCGTCACCCCTCGGTCCTCAACCCAGCACCACCATCTACCTGGTCTGTGACCTCAGGCATGTCCCTCAACCTCTCTGAGCCTACTTCCTTGTCGGTTAAATGCCAATGACAGTGAAGACCTCTGAATCGCAGGAGGCTACATGTTGCCCACATTCGCAAGCCGCACAGTAGACCACGGAGTTCTCCAACCTGCTCACATGGAACTGATGCTTGCTCCAAGGAGGCCAGCCCAGAACAGCAAGTCTTCCTGACAAAGACAGAGGAGTCTGGCTCTCAAACCCAACACAGCACTACTGCTGCACACATCACACCTGCTGCCGGCGAGACCTCAGGTTTCCAAGTGCTGAGAAAGGATGTCAGCCACAGAGCCTGCTTCCGTCAAGAAGTTTCTTGGTGGCTCAAGCCTGAAATCCCAGCACTTTGGGAGGCCAAGGTGAGAGGACTGTCTGAGCCCATGGGTTCAAGACCATCCCGGGCAACTTGGCGAGACCTCATCTCTACAATAAATCAAAAATTAGCCTGGTGTGATAGCGCACGCCTATAGTTCCGGCTACTTGGAAGGCTGAGGCGGAAGAATTGCCTGAGCCCAGCAGGTGGACACTGGGGTGACCGTGAGCGTGCTGCTGCACTCTAGCCTGAGTGACAGAGTGAGACTCCAACTCAAAAAAAAAAAGGTTCCTCTGCAGCTCTTAAGGGCGACCTCTGCTCAGATACCTTAGACAGGCTTGGTGTCTGAGTACCTTGGACAGAGGCCCCCTCCCAGCACCTGGCCAGAGGCCCAGAACAGGCTCCGAGACCCCCTGAGCCAAGCCACCGACTGAATAGAACCCGCAAGGCCCTTCTCAGCCACCCAGCCCCAGACGCGCCCCCTGCCTACCTTCACGCCCTCCAGGAGTGCCTGCGGATCCTCGATGCCCTCGGGGACACACTTCTTGTTCTCTGGGAGGGATTCCAGCTTCTCTACCAGAGCCTTCAGGCCCTTCAGTTCAAACTCAGTGAGGTGGGTCCATTTGGTGGCGACCTCTGTGGCAGGGGAGCCAGTGGGCGTCTTGGGGTAGTCTACCGGCATCGTGGTGGACTTCACGCTTTCCTCCGACTCGTTGGACAAAGTCCTTTTGAGGAACCGCATGGCAGGCGCTTTGGGCTTCTTCCCAGGGGCGTCCTGGTCCTCGGAGGGGGTGCTGGTGGGCGAGGCGGGACCATCGGTGGGAGGCTTGGGAGCCTTATCCACGCCCTCCCCCTCTTCCTCTTCCTTCTCCTCCTCCTCCTGGAGCTGCTGCTCACAGGACTCCTCCTCCATCTCTAGCCAGGAATCAGATGAGAAGCCGTCTATGCTGGGCTTTCTGCAAGCATCTGCAGGGGGCAGGGGTCACAAGGAAGACTGAGATGAAAGCCTAACTCCCTGCTGGAAGTCTCTGGAACCCCCACTCCCCCTGCCTCCCCTCTACTCCAGAGACCAAGCTTCTCTGACAATCCTCATAGTTGATGTCTTGCCGGGTCAGTCAGATGAGGGTTCACATCCCATCTCTGCTGCTTCCCAGCTGTGTGTACCCACACGGGTTGCCTCACCTCTCTGAACACACCTGACACTTTATTTTTTAATGTCTCCAAATGAGTCAAAACAGCTTATAGTGAATTATTTCATTCGTGTGAAATGTCTAGAACAGGGGGAATCTAGGGAGACAAAAAGTAGATTAATCGTTGCCTGGGGCTAAGGGGAGGGGGAAGATAAGGAGACCATAGCTAGAGGCTATGAGCTTCTCTCTGAGGTGATGGAAATGTAAAATCTACTGTAGGGATGGCTGCACAATTCTGGGATAGACTTTGTGCACTGTAAGTGGGTGAATTGAATGGTATGTGAGTTACATCCCAACAGAGCTGTTCAAAAAATACAGGGCAAAGAAAACATCCTCTGAAGGCCGTGGAGGAGTAAACAGGTGTCCCCGAGCACAATTCCTGGCATACAAGCAGCACTGGAGAAAGGAGGGTGTGGCTTCCTCCTGTCCCCCCATTTCTTTGGCAGACAGACTGGAACAGCCAAGACAAAAACAGTGGCAAGAAAATGTAAGAAAAAAAGTGGGCAGTGGTTCCCAACTGCTGCCTCAAGATTTCCTAGCCTGTAATCCCAGCACTTTGGGAGGCCGAGGCGAGTGGATTGCCTGAGCCTGCGGATTCGAGACCCGCCCGGGCAACTTGGTGAGACCTTGTCTCTACAATAAATAAAAAATTAGCCGGGCGTGGCAGTGCGTGCCTGTAGTTCCAGCTACTTGGAAGGCTAAGGCAGAAGGATCACCAGAGCCCAGTAGGTCAAGGCTACAGCAGCTGGGAGCGTGCCACTGCACTCCAGTCTGGACGACAGAGTGAGACTCCAACTCAAAAAAAAAAAAAAAAATAGATTTCTTCTCATGTCTGCAAATGGAACTGGAAATGTTCATCTTCGGTCCACCCTCCGCTTCCTGGCCTGGGGACTCCTGACACTGAGAAATCCTTTTGCGCTCCCCAGCCTCTGTCCCCAGGGGGATGCAGAGTTACTGCAATCACAGTGGCTCTCATGCTATATCAGGATTATTTTGCTTCTCCCCTACTGAGCTGGGAGCAGGTTGTAGGGATTCCGGACTTTCCAAACCCTGAACATCGCATCCTCCAACGGGAAAGAGGCTCGCGACAGACCCCGCAGACAAAGACTTCCCAGGAAAGACCCCAGCGGAAACCCTGGCTCCCCATCACACGCCCAACCTGGAACCTCCAAACATCGCAAGGATAGAGGTCAAGAAGGGACAAGGCTTACTGTGAGGGAGAGAAAAGAATCCAAAAATCCTAGCGACTGTGGAGAAAAAGCATGCAGACCCACAAGGAAGACAGGCCAGACTCATCTTTCTATCCCGTGATGAGAGAGAAGCTGTGACTAACACGCAGACTCCACATCCCGGAAAACCTCTCGGCAACGACAGTGCAGGGACACAGCCGGGAAGAGTCACGTTCTTCCTCTAGATTGCTGGTCGAGGCTTGCTGTCACAGCCAGATGCAACTTCAGGGCGGGCGTTTGTGAGTCAAGATTCAAGGGCAGAGCCATGTTGGGGGGTGGGGGATGATGTCCCTTTAAGTCCCGGCAGCAGGGCAGGGCACTGCAGCTGCTGCCAGTAACACCCTCACCCTGCTCCTCCAATCTTGCACCATGACCCTGGTCACCTCTGCTGCCGGCTCAAAGGCAACCTGGGTTTTGGAGGACTGGCTGCATCTCACAGGCCTCCTCCTAAACAGATTTAAAAATAAAAAAAACCAACTTCTAGTGTAAAGGGAAAAATCAGCTGGTGACCATGAAGGAATCAAAGAACAAGGATTCTTTGCTCCATGGGATGATCCCATTTCAGCCACCAAGCCAGGAACGCTGCTCCCTGCATTTGCATAGTCATGGGCTGGAGGCCACAAACGTGCTTCTTTTGAAATCAATGGGTTCATTTTCTTGGACCCTGTATTTCAAGTGGGAAGCTGACACAAATGTCTGTCCCTACAGGATCTCTAGAATTCTGCCCAGCACACTGGCTCAAAAGAATCCCCTGAACCCAAGAGACTCTCTAGGCCCCAATGAAAAAAATGATTTCTGCCCCGGCTGCGCAGCCGAGGCATGGGCTCCCTGAGGTTCACTCACCAATAAGCATGGATTCTCTCTGGTACTCCTGAGTGAGGTAGGAGCGCTGGGTCACACAGTACACGTATCTCTCCAAGACATACCAGCACATCTCATAGTAGAAGGGGTAACGGAACTTGGGCTGCACCTGCAAGCAAAGACCCAAGCAGGCGGAGGTCAGTTCTGGAGGAAGGGAGAGAAGTTGGGGGAGGATGCTTGGGAGTAGGGGTCACTGTCATCATCTTAGCAAGAACACAAATGATGGGAAGGGAAAAATGGATGGGTGCTGAAAGGGGGAAGATGCCAGTAGCATGCACAAATGAGGCAGAGAATGAGGCCCATGTGAAAGTGTCATCTCAAAGGTCCCTGAGCTGCACACCCCAGAAGTTGGTTGGGGGTCGCTTGGTGCTTCCGTGAGACGCAGAAAACCAGAATTCTCCCCTGATGTGCCAGCAGAGGGTATGGGCACCTGCAGGTGGGAGATACTGCCTGAATCTAGCTACCACAGACACAGACTTCTCATCAGTCTCGAAGATTCCTGCACAGATTCTACTGCTCTCCACATCTTAAAAAAATCAGAAATCAACCCCTAAACCTTACCCATTTGCAGACAGGCTATGAAGCATCCTCCTGCACTCTGGGAAGGAGGCCAGGCCAGTGGACCAATGAAGATGGTGGGGGTGTGGCCTCTCCTACCTCCAGGGGCGGGGCCTCACAGGTATCCACCTCCTGCTCCTCCCCCACCCCCACCCCGTAAGGCCCAGCCTGTATTTCCACAAAGGTCTCAGCTCCCAAGGTGTGACCTGAGACCATCCTGACACTGGGGGAGACACAGCCAAATCTGGAGCAGGAGTCCACATGGAAACTCCCTTTTTGCCATTCCTTAGGGGAGAAAGTAAAGGTGGAGACAGCTTTGTGTATCAGGCTGTATAAAGGCCTGGGCCCCAGGGGGATTCCAAGGGGCGACCCAAGGTCTATACAGAGGAGATGGCAGCGAAAGATGGGAAAGAAGCAACACCACAGATGGCCCTGGCACAAGGAGCCTTCCAGAAACTGCATGCTGAGTGGGCAAGGGAGGAACACGGAGAGCAGGAGGGTGGTCCCTGACTCCTACCGCTCGGCCCTCTCCTCCAGAGGCTATACCACGGGTCTTCAATGTCCACACTCACACCTGACCTGCTCTCTGGCCTTCTCACCAAGGGTGTGTCTGCAGGAGACGGAGACGTCTCCTCGCCTCCCTGGTCCCTCAGGAACAAGCATACTCTCCCTCACCCCCTCACCCCCGGCCCCTGCCAGTAAACAGGCTACATGCTACACCTGGAACCGAGACAAATACAAGCACACTTAAGTTCTCCATTTAGCCTAAGATACTATTTTCCTGCCTCTCTCAAAGTGCCCACCTGAAAAAGGCCCCAGTGTGGCCCTCTTTCAGAGTCCTGGCTCTCACTCAACACCTCGTCTGCGCAGTCCACTCAGCTTTCAGCTGCAAGGCCCTTTTCCCACCGTGGGAGCCTCATTTCTCCCATCTGCACATTGGGTCCGTTTGATCTCCCTGCCTCTGGTGGATGGGATGCTTTGGAATGAGGTCATGGCCGTCACATGCTTCGGAACTCCTTGGGGAGATGCATGGAGTTGGCAGCATAATCTAGTGGTTTCCTTGGCTCCAGCTACTTTCCTGAGAACCCCGGTTTTACTGCTTGGATGATATTTGTCTTTTTTCATAGTTCCAGAATCAGTGCCCTCTGGAGTTTAAAAAAGAGAAGCCCTGCAGCATGAAACAAAACTTGACTTCCTGTGAAGAAGGGTTGGGGGGTCTCAGCCCCAGCCCTATTCCAGAGCAAGGGCCCAATGATTTTGAAACAAATTGCCAATACCCAAAAAGCAGGCTGAGAACACAGAGACTCTCACGTCTCCCGACATGAGACTTGACTGGTAAAACCCTGAAGCTGGTTTTGACTTTCACAATTTCGGACACTGCCCGAGCCACCCTGCTCAGACACCATGACCACCTGAGAATCTGTCTAAATTAGGAAAAAAAAAAAAAAATCGGGGGGCTGTTATTTCAGGAGGGGAAGATACGTCTCCCTTCTTTGTTGCTGAACCCAAGGGAAACCAGCTGGGTGAAAACAAATGCTGATGAAGGAATTCAATTTTTTTATTTTTATTTTTATTTTTTTTTCCAAGAGAGGACTGCAGGAAACAAAATTTGCAAAGAATTGACTTACAAACAGGTTGTCGCCTTCCACCCTTCGCCTTCAAAAGGTTTCAGCCACATGCCTGGGAACATTAAACACACGATTGCTCAACATTATTTGTTGACAAATTTGGAGCCTCACCAAACTGAGCTGTTAACCGATGTCAGTCCACAACGAAAGGCAAGGCGGTCAGAAGGCATGCACTGCTCCCAGCCCTGAAGGGGCATCCTTTCAGGATCTCAAGGCCCATCCATGTGGCACCTGGCCTCAGCCCTTCCTCAGAGGCCCACATCATCTTAGAGCCGAGTGACCTTAGGAGAAGAGAACAGGAGCTTTCTCACTGCCTCTATAACTCCCAGGTCTCGAGGACTTGAAAAAGCAAAATATGAGGGTGGATGGAATTGTCCTAAAATTTGTGTATCTCCTGGAAAAAAAAAAAAAATCAATGGGAAAAAAAAAAAAATCCAATGGCAGGAGAAAGGGGAGAGGAAGGGTAAATTATTTGCAATTTCCAAATCAATTCACTGGCAGTGAGGGAAAGGGCCATGCCGGAATTACCTTTTCTGGGAAGGCTGCTTTCACTAGAGCCATGGGGGCGGGGGAAGATAAATATAAGAGAGACGGCAGCTTAATGAATGGTCACCTGGAGCATCCCTATTCCTTATCAACCTAACTGAAATTAAAAGCACGTAGTGATCGTTGAGACGTTAACTTAAAATAGCAAACATGCAACACATCCACTCTTTGGTTAATTCTTCCGTCACTCTTCATAGCTTCAGAATGGGAGGAAGAGAAGATTTCATCTCATGGGAGAGAGGAGAGGCTGTAAATCCTCCAGTCCCCAAACACCTGCATGTGTCTGTGCCGCCTTACAGGCAGTGACACTGCAGGAAAAGGTCACCTATTATCCAGCTCAGAAAAATTAAAACAGTGAGAATAAGACATAGCTTCCTAACCCAGGGCACCTTGGGGTTCCCTCGCCTAGATTGAGACCCACCACCTTGGGCCACAAAGGCGCCCAAGGCAAATTCTTTTTCTAAGACAAACCCACACCATGGCTCAGAGACTGACAGTTCCTCTGTCCCGCCCCCTGCATTTGGTTTCCAAGCAAAGCCACGTTTTAGGACTCTTAAAAAAACTATTTTTAAATGGCCATAACCTTCTTAAGAAAGCTCTTGGGGATGCGAAGAATAAAGCTGTAGTGAGCTGACAAGGAGTCTTGGCATCTTATCTGGCTTCCAGGACTCTCTCCCCAGCGCCCTTTGTCTGCCTTGGCTCCTCAGACATAAACAATTGGGCCTTGTAGCCAAGCCCCTCTCCATAGACCAGAAATCAAAGCAGATTAAACAGCCTGCCACTGGTTCCAGCCCAGCCTGCCTGCCAGCCCCCTGCTGTCAACCTGCTTCGGTGAAACCAGATGGGGTTTCCACTCAGGGGACAGGGACAGTGGGCCCTGGGGGAGGGGACCCTGCCATTCTCCTTGTGGGCACAATATTCCATAGGAGCTCTGTGATGCTCGGGGGTCCCTGCCTCCTGCCTCCCACCTCTCGCCATGAGCGGGGGAGGGGAGCCGAGCTCCCGAGGAAACAATGGGACCCAAATCCACTGAGTTGTACAATTGGATCCACAGGGGGAGGGGGCAGCTGCCCAGCAAGATGCCAAAGCCTTTAGAAATCCCAGCCTGACTGGCTTTCAGGAATTGCCTGGACAGTCATGGGCCTGATTTCTCCCTCTCGATTTCTCCGTTTCTATCCCACACCTCTAGTCTGCTCACTCACAAACTGGCCTGTACTTCAGGGCCAGCCAAAGAACAGCTGGCTAGAGCCCCAGACAACACTTGATCTAGACAGCGAGATGACCGATGGTGCCCAAACAGTGCCTTTCTCCTGAATGTCTCAGGATAGCATCCTCTAGACCAGGGACGGAACTGGTCTTCCCCAGGCAGGATAGGAATGGTGGGCAACAGAGAAATGAGGAGAGAAAGTCCATGAAACATGGGGCCCCAGCCCAGACCCGAGTCTCTGCAGACCTGGACATCACAGGCAGCCAATGTGCACACACCTTGCAGCACCCGACCACAGAACACAGCTCCAAAACCCCTGGACAAGGTCCTGCAATGCCAGGACTATTAAAATGTTCAGATACACAGAAAAGTGGCTAAGACTTTGGCTCATATATGTGATTCCACACAAGCCAAGGCCTGAAAACAAGACCAAGAAAGATAGTCAGACATCTCCTTAGGGTCCAGGTACAGCAACACCCCACTAGGGCAAAAAAGGCATCTGTGAGGCAAAGCCCAAGAAGAAATAGTGTATCTGTGGATGGAGTATTATTCGGTCATAAAAAGAATGAAGGCCTGACACATGCTACAACATGGATGAACCTTAAAAACATGATGTTGAGTGAAAGAAACCAGACACAAATGTCCACATATTGCAGGATCCCATTTATATCAAATGTCCAGAATAAGCAAATCCATAGAGACAGAAAGTAAAGTAAGGGTTATCAGAGGATGGGGGAGGAAGAAACAGGGAGTGATTGCTAATGGGGGCAAGGTTTCCTGTTGGGTTGATGAAAACCATCTAGAATTAGTGGTGACGGTTACACAACCTTGTGAATATACTAAAAATCAGACTTGTACACTTCAAATGTTATATTTTATAGTAGTGAATTATCTCAATTTATAAAAAAGAAAATAAACATTTGAATAGCTATGTTGTGAGGCACGGTGGCGTATGCCTGTAATCCCAGCACTTTGAGAGGCAGAGGCGAGAGGACTGCCTGACCCAGGGGTTCAAGACTTGGCGAGACTTCATCTCTACAATAAATCCAAGAAAATTAGCTGGGTGTGGTGGCACATATCTGTAGTTCCAGCTAGTTGGAAGGTTGAGACGGAAGCATTGCCTAAGCCCAGCAAGTCAAGGCTGCAGTGGTCGTGAGCATGCCACTGCACTCCAGCCTGAGCAACAGAGTGAGATTCCAACTCAAAAAAAAAAAAAGGCTGGGTTTGGTGGCTCAGCCTGTAATCCCAGCACTTTGGGAGGCCAAGACAAGTGGATTGCCTGAGACTGCAGGTTCAAGACCAGCCCGGGTAACTTGGTGAGATCTCATCTCTACAATAAATCAAAAATTAGCCAGGCGTGGCAGCGCTCCTGTAGTTCTGGCTACTTGGAAGGCTGAGGTGGAAGGATCACCGGAGCCCAGCAGGTTGATGCTGGGGTGGCTGTGAGCATGCCACTGCACTCCAGTAAGACTCAAAAAAAAAAAAAAAGGCCAGGCATGGTGGCTCACTTTTCTGGAGTTTGGAGTTCTGGAGTTTGAGACAAGCCTAGGCAACACAGTGAGTACTCATCTCTACAAAAAAAGTACTAAAAAAAAAAAATCAGCCGAGTGTGGTGGTACTGGGAGCTACCTGGGAGGCTGAGGCTGATGAAATCTCTTTTTTTTTCTTTTTAAGTTGGAATCTTACTCTGGCCCAGCTGGAGTACAGTGGCATGCTCATGGCCACCAAGCCTCGATCTGCTGGGCTCAGGCAATGCTTCCGCCTCAGCCTTCCAAGTAGCTAGAACTATAGGCACGCGCCACCACACCTGGCTGATTTTTTTTTTTTATTTATTGTAGGAGGCCTAAGCCCAGGAGGTCAAGGCTGCAGTGAGCCATGATTATGCCACTGCACTCCAGCTTAGGCAACAGACTGAGACCCTGACTCAAAAAAAAAAAGAAGACAAAGAAATGGGCCCATTTTGTCCCAGGGCTCTAGTATCTGACCCAGTTTTGCACCTGTCTCAGATGCCCAGGGACACCTAGTCAAGTACCAGCATGGAAAAGAGGTTGGCAAGTTCCAAGCCACCAGTATTTTTTAGGGGAAACTTGCAGAGCAGAGGACACCTATCAGGTGTCTGAGCCTCGGCCCTTGACCCTAGAACATGGGTTGGGTCGGAGGAGAAACTGTCACTGTCAAGAGCAGAGAAAAGCCTCAGGCCCAGGGAGCTAGGAACCACCCCCAGCAGACAGTGAGACTAGCTCAGAAACAGTACCTGATGGGCTCACAGACACTGGCTTCCTCAGGGGCCCTCCTCAGTCAGATGTGGGGTTCCCAGGAGAAGGCGTGGCCAAGACTTCACCTTGGACCAGGCTGGGCCCTCTTTGCAAAGTCCACACCCACTCTCCAAATGACAGCAATAAAATTCCCCCCCAACCCCTCGCACCCCTTTCTACACGTGAGAAGAAGGAAGAGGCCAGGCCCCTGAAATCTCATGGTGCTTTCTCAAGAGATACTTCCTCTTCAACAAGGGGGTTTTGGCTGCCCCTGGCCCGGAGGTGAACAGAAACTCCAGGGCCTCTGAGTGGGGCTCTTGAGGCCATCTCCCCTGGTCCTGCAAAACCAAGTGAGGCTGGCTGGAGGCAGGGAGTGGGAGGGAGGGAGGAACCGCAGAGGACATAAGAAGGACCTGCCCCACATGCCCGAGTGCCCAGCAGAGCTCAAGGGCTGGGTACGCCCGTGGGGAGAGAAGGAAGCCTCCTTACCCGTGTTCTGTCCTCGATCTCATAAATCCGTAGCTGCATGGGCACATTGAAGCTGTGCAGAATGTTTCCGCCAAACACCAGAGAGTCTACAGGGGTGTAGACGGCATGGATCCAACCTAGATGGGGATATCAAAGAGAGGGTGAGCCGCCGGGCTGACCCTTGGGGTCTCTCCCCTCACGGGGCTGTGGGTGGTGGGGTTCTCCTCCCAAGCATGCAGGAGGGCGCAGGAGGCCAAGGAGAGCACCCAGGGCCAGGCGGGATGATGGTCAGGGGTGCCTGATGCAGAAAGCCGGGGCTCCCGGCCAGCCTGGAGGACTGAGTTAGCATGGCTGCCAGCTAACTCAAGTCGGGAGGTGGGAAGCTGCCGACCAGCCCTCACCTCTTGAGGACCTTGATGACAACAGCTGCCTCCTGGGACCAGGCCGCATTCCCACCTCCAAGCTAGCCAGGGGGATGGAGCCCCACCTACCATCCTGAGTCTTTCTCTTATCATCCCAGCGAATGCAGGTCTCAAGAGGGGTCACAAAAGATGGCTCAGAGCCACAAGGAATAAGCAATATCTTGCCACAGCTGCTGAACCTGTCCAAGGTCACCTTCCTGTCATCAAACTCCCCTCAGTCTCATTTCTAGGTGGTCTCCTTGGCCACACAACACCTCACCCCCACCTCAGCCATCCTCCACTCTGTACTCCAGGCCGTTAGCTGCCAACAAGTCATTCCGAAGATGGCAGCCTCTCCACAGCTTGGGGCCATGGTTTTTTTATCTCCCCAGGCTCCCAGCCCAAAGCTGGGCACAGCCATCATGAAAAGATGACAGAGAGCCAAGCACAGTGGCTCATGCCTATAATCCCAGCACTTTGGGAGGCCGAGGCGAGAGGATTGTTTGAGTCCAGGGGTTTGAGACTAGCCTGGGCAACATGGTGACACCTTGTCTCTACAATAAATCAAAAAATTAGGCTGGGCACGGTTGCTTACACCTATAATCCCAGCACTTTGGGAGGCCGAGGTGAGAGGATTGCCTAAGCCCACAGGTTCAAAATCAACCAAGGCAACTTGGCGAGACCTCATCTCTACAATAAATCAAAAAATTAGCTGGACATGGTGGCACATGCCTGTAAGTTTCAGCTACTTGGAAGGCTGAGGCAAAAGGATCACCTGAGCCCAGTAGGTCAAGGCTGCGGTGGCTGTGAGCATGCCGCTATACTCCAGCCTGGGCGACAAAGTGAGACTCCCATTCAAAAAAAAAAAAAAAGATGACAGAGAGTCCCCTCCTTGTGCCAGGCACAGTGGTCTAAGGGCTTTCTAGTCCTTAATGCATTAATTCTCACGAAGGTCCTAAGAGGAATATACTATATCCAATCCCAATTTACAGATGAGGAAACTGAGGGACAGAAAAATGAAGTCATTTCTCAGGATTTTGAACCCAGAAAGTCAGCCTCCACTTGGTCCATGAAGGCTGGGGCCAAAGAAAGCCACTGAACTTGTTTAACATGTAACTACCACATCTCAATACACACTGGCCATACTGCGAGTGCTCGAGACACCCACATGTCACTCCTGGCTGCCAGATCACACGGCACAGAGCGAGGAGACCAGCAGTAGTAACATCAACCCCAATGCACGAACGCTGAAAGCGAGGGTGAGAGGAGGGAAGCCACTTGCTGAACGAAGTCACAGCTGGCAAGTGACAGCAGCTCCGTTTTTAGCCGCGATGCTGCACTGACGCTGCATCAAAGGCTCAGCACAGGCCTGCGAGTCCCAGGGGATAACATGGAAGCACGCAGGGGCGGCAAAAAGAGAAACGCGGAGAGAAATGAGGACAAGGACAGACAGAGGCAAGGACAGAGGGGACTGAGACCCTGAGCCTCAAAGTGCCTGGACCCGGGGGCCACTGTCCACTCTTCTCCCTCCTATGTGCTTAATTTTTTCTCTCAGAGGAAAATTATCGAGACCGTCCCCACCCCCCAAGCCCAGGCAGTTGCATTCTCTTCCCCTGGTGAGACATGCCAGCCCGGAGTCACTGGTGGCCACGGCTGCTGGGAGCGAAGCTGCTACTTGGGAAGACAGCAAGGAGGCCGCTAGGCCACAGCTGGTGTCTGCACTAGACACTCAGCCGCTGGCCATCCTGGGCGGCGGGGGAGGTACAGCGTAGAGGAGAGAGCTAACTGTCCTCAGGGGAGAGCAAGGAAAAGCTCATCACCAAGAGCTGGACGCCTCTTGCACAGGGACAAAGGCTTTGCTTTACAGAACCTTGTTCTGCGCTTGGCTTTCCTGGCCTCTGGCTTGGACCGCTCTGTCGGCCAGGCATGTTGTTGCAAGTGACCATCCTGGGCTTCCTTCCCCACCACCTTCACCCTCTCTGTGCAGCAATATGGCTGTCGCCCCTGAAGAGCCTTCAGCTCCCTCATTCACTCCAGTCTCGCCTCTGCTGCCTCCATGCTGACCCCAAAGTCTCCGTCTCTATCAAGCATAACTACACTGTCTACTATTATTTTATTGTTACCGCCATTGTCATTTCTGTTTGCTTGTTTTAAATTAAGAGACAGGGTTTAAACAAAACAAAAATAAGAACAGGCAGAGGTGGTTCAAGTCTGTAATCCCGCCACTTTGGGAGGCCAAGGTGAGAGGATTGCCTGAGCCCAGGGGTTCGAGACCATCCTGGGCAACTTGCCTAGATCTCGTCTCTACAATAAATCAACAAATAAGCTGGGCATGGTAGTGTGTGCCTGTAGTTCCAGCTGCTTGGAAGGCTGAGGTAGAAGAATCACCCAGCAGGTAGAGGCTGCAGTGGCCGTGAGCATGCCACTGCACTCCAGCCTGGGCAACAGAGTACGACTCCAACTCAAAAACAAACATACAAACAAATAACAAATAGGAAAAAAAGAGAGACAGGGTTCACTCTGTGGACCAGGCTGAAGTACAGTGGTGCAATCACTGCAGCCTCAAACTCCTGGGCTCAAGTGATCCTCCCACCTCAGCCTCCCGATTAGCTGGAACCACAGGTATGTGCCACCTTGCCCAGCTTCCATCAGTGTCATCCAAGCAACACTTCCTAACACTGGGACCTGGGACCACTGAGTTCCACAGTCCTGTGATATTTCCCCATTTTTGCAACACAGGATGGAATGAAGTCCCTGGTCCCTGGTACGTGCCAGAGGGTCCTTGAGAGGGGAGGCCATCCTTGCTTCATCTTGGCAGTCACAGTGCCTAGTCCCAGGCCTGGCCCAGCAGGGGGAGTTCACAGGCACGGTAGGAGGATCCCATTCCTATACTGCCCCACAAGTCTACTTTTCTCCCTACAGAAAGCCCAAGTCCAGGGGTCTGGGTTCAAGACTGTCTCCTCTCCCCAGTGTGTCCACAAGAAATGAGGAGGCCACTCCCTCCCTTATAAGGAACATGGTGGACACGTTCTTCGTCGAGATAAGCAACTGCCATCCATTGATATTTGTGGTCATCTCAATCAATTGTGAGGGCTCGAGTAAAGGATAATGCTCACATAAATCCATGTGTCCCAGCCCTGGGCTCTCTCACTCTCCCAGCAGGTAGAGAGGCCGACACACCTGACCTTACATGTCATCCTGATGTGAAAGCAAAGAGGAAAGCAAGAGATCCACAGCTGAAAGTAGAGGGGTGGGGAATCTGTACGCCCAGATATTTGAGGGATTCTAGAAGCTTCTACCAGCTTTCCTTCCCCTGTCAGGGCCTCACAGGTAGGTCGGGCAGCTGGCCCCGGATTGGTCGCACCAAGTCCCTCCCACAAACCTGCTCACATCTGCCCCATTACCCACCAAATTCCCTAAGGAAGAACCAGGGGCTGGAAATAGCAGTGCTCACGGCCCCATCCATACCCACCCTCCCGGTGGCGTCTTGTTCGTGACGCCCCAGGAGGCGTGAGAGCCAGTGTCCCCGGGCTGGGGAAGCTGCCATCTGCCTCCTGCTTCCAGGCCAGTCATCGACAATATGAAGGCAATACACAGAGACTATTGAGGCCAAGCAACAGGGGGCAAATCCAGGTGTGAATGGCGAGTTGGCGACTCACAAAACCTACTGCAGGGATATTCTCTGGGACCATAGAGGAGCCAAGGGCAGCGGTGGGCACACGGAGTCTCACCCATTGCCCAGACGCTCAGAATTTGGAATCCAGAATTCATGGAACTCTGGGTACCTCACAGACGCCCATGAACCAAGCAGGCCCCGGTTTCCTTCGAGCACTGTGTCTGCCAAGCTCATCTCGAGGACCTCATAACTGGCACCAGAGCCAATTACTTTATTCCACCCCATGTCACAAAAATGGGGAAACTTAGCTGGGTGCGACGGCTCACCACTGTAATCCCAGCACTTTGAGAGGCAGAGGCGAGAAGACTGCCTGAGCCCACAGGTTCAAGACCAGCCTGGAAAACTTGGAGAGACCTCGTCTCTACAGTAAATCCAAAAATTAGCCGGGCGTGGTAGCTCATGCCTATAGTTGCAGTTCTTGGATAACTGAGGCAGAAGGATTGCCTGAGCGCAGCTGGTCGAGGCTGCGGTGGCAGAGAGCAGTGTGCCACTGCACTCCAGCCTGGGTAACAGAGTGAGACTCCGACTCAAAAAAAAAAAGGGAAAACTTCACCAGACAATCTAAAGTGCTTCCTTCCATAGGAAAAAGGAAAGAGAGGCACACCTGGCCCCATTCCCACCTGGGCCTGCCTGGCCAGAGCTGAGCCAGGTACTGGCCGGCCCCAACCAGCCTCTGCATTACGTCCAGCCCGTTTCATTGTCGCTCCCTTCCTTACTCTAGACCTATTTTATAGATGTATCGTTGAGGCCCAATCACATAACCCTGTTAAGGAGCTACTGTTGCTCAGACCTCTTTTTTTCTTTTTTTTTTGGTTGGAGTCTCACTATTTCGCCCAGGCTGGAGTGCAGTGCACGCCCACAGCCACCACAGCCTCGACCTGCTGTCTGAACTCAGGTGATCTTTCCACCTCGGCCTTCCAAGTAACTGGAACTACAGGCGTGCTCCACCATGCTTAGCTAGTTTTTTGATTTATTGTAAAGACAAGGTTTTGCCAAGTTGCCCAAGCTGTTCTCAAACCAGCGTAGGCAATCCTCTCGCCTCTGCCTTTTTTTTTTTTTTTTGGGAGTTGGATTCTCACTCTGTCACCCAGACTGGAGTGCAGTGACCGCTCCTGGCCACTGCAGCCTCGACCTGCTGGGCTCTGGCGATCCTTCCACCTCAGCCTTCCAAGTAGACGGAACTACAGGTGCGCGCTACCACGCCCGGCTAATTTTTGATTTATTGTAGAGATGAGGTCTCGCCAAGTTGCCCAGGCGGGTCTCGAACCCGCGGGCTCAGGCAATCCACTCACCTCAGCCTCCCAAAGCAAGGGATTACAGGCTGAGCCACC
>CAUYQG010163433.1:0-32079 GCA_963574415.1 Tarsius wallacei
GTCCAGCTTATTTTTTGATTTATTGGAGAAACAGGTCTCACCAAGTTGCCCAGGCTGGTTTCGAACCCCTGAGCTCAGGCAAGCCTCTTGCCTTGGACTCCCAAAGTGCTGGGAATACAGGCTTGGGCCATCGTGCCCATATTCTACCTTTCAAAGTATTATTGTATTTTTAATATATTTTCTTTCTTAGAACCTTCAAGGGGCAAAAGTATAACTATGTTCATTCTTTTAAGATTAAAAAAAATTTTGAATCATATGTTAAATAATTTGACCAGGAGAATAGATTTAGTTAGTGGCATCCAGTGAGTTGGTCAAAGATCTTCATAATTTCATAGCTAAGATAGGCTTTTATAGGTCAAATCCAAAATTCATTTGATATCATTTGATAAATAAAAATCTTAAGAGGCTGTTTGAAATAATAATGGTAGAATCAAAGCAGAAATAGGTGTCTCCCCGCTTCTCCCATTCCTACTGCATTTTCAGAATTTTTTGGTAGCTCAAAAGCATCCTCTGTGTTTTAGAATTTTAGGTCTAGTGTAATTAATAATTAATACTTTTTTTAGAATGAGTAGACATGAACTTCATTAATATTCTGATGAAGAACAGAAATATAGGCTGTCATGTATCAAGATTATAATATTTTAGTTTATCTTAAACCTTCTATGAGCATGAAACAACTATTCATATATGGATTTAGGACTTTCCTGTTCTGTTCTACTCACATATTTGTACACAGTCCAAACTCATTTATAGCTCTCAGCCACATTTAAACAGCTTCTGAAATGAATGTGTGTTATGTTACCTTCTGTAGCAATCTTTTAGACGTGGTTTAAATGCTGTCTTTACTGAAATACTGACTTTGTGCTGATGCCAGAAGACACAAAGCAGCTATTGTGAATGCCAGGCTGAAATGATTTCTTTAGAGGCTCCAACACCACCAGGAATTCAGTTAGGTGGGTGAATAAAACTGACTGGGGCGAAAAGAGGCTGGAGGTTGACATCTTTTACCCCAACGTGAAGCATTTCTTCCATTTTACATTTTTGGCATCTTGGGAGTATCTCTTCTGGCCTCAAACCCGTCTGGCTATAAACTCAACTGCCTCAGTGCTTTGGAACCCTGACTAGCCTGGTAGCTCAGTTTGCCTTCTTTCTTCCTTGTCATAGTTTCAGAGAATGTAAGTACCAGAAATGAGAGCTCTGAACTCCACAGAGATAACTCTCCTGCTTGGCACCACTCGACTCCTGCAGTTCCTGTCACTTACTGGCCCAACCCACTTTGCCAGCAAAATGATGGGGACCTCAGGAAGCAACACAGAATACTTTTTCAGGATTACTCAGATAAAATATTAAAATCCTCCTGGGGTCAGAGAATGGGGAGATTGGAGTTCATAGTGTATAAATTGAAGAGGTAGCTTGCATGAATTCTGAGTTTAATGAGATAAGAAGAATGTCAATACAAATGAAAAGGAAACCATTTATTTTTGTGGTATCTGTATTTTTTTTTCTCCATCCTCCCCCACCCCCCCTCCCCACCGACTGCTTTAATTATATGTTTCTAAAGGATGTGAATCAAATGGCAACATTTAACAAATTGAGGTCACTTTTAAAACCTTGCACGCCGAAGACTTGCCTAGACTAGCCCTTGATTTAGATGCCTGTAAATGTGACTTGACATCCATAGATAGGTGTGCTGTCAGGACATTCTATTTACTTAATAGAAAGGATGAAGGAAAGTGTGAGCCTCTCTGATAGAATTCTTTTGTCTTTGAACTGTGGAATATGAGTCATCAGGAACAACGCTGCATCGTGTTAGGCAGAGTCTGAATCCTGATGACAAAATTCTAAGAACTGTCAGAATTGACTCATGCTCAATTTAAGGGTATGGGTTACAATGAGGCTGACTGAAAATGCGTGGGTGATTTCAGTTACTTGCAGAAGTTTGTTTTCATTCGACATTCAGAACAAATCAGAGCTACCACAGTGCCAAGTCGAGGCTTTCCTGTAGGTCTTCATGTGGAGAGACTGACTTCTGTAAGGTTCAGAAGAGAGAGTGCTCTGATTACATCCTCTGTCATTTTGTTTTTCCTCAGGACTGACCTACTGGTTCAGGCCAGGCATGTCGTTCCTGTGCTAAGTAAAGTGGGCCCTTCTTGAAGGCGTGTGGTCAGTAGAAGGAAAATACTCCCATTTTTATATTGGAATATCAGTCCCTAAGCTCCTTTTTGTAACATTTGATAAAGACATATTTGCACTGATTTCCATTCTAAAGAGAAGAGTGTTATTGTAGGCCCTTTAACAAATGTGTTAGAAAACCAAATATGTGCGTGTGTAAGATTAGAAAATGAATACCACTTAATCAGAATAGCTACAGAAGTATGCAGAACTGACACCAGCTTAGAACCCACCAGTTTAGACTTCTGGCTTAGCTGACCAAAAGATGCATAGCTACAAACTGTTAATGGGCTCACAAAATGGTACTATCTAGGATAAAAATGGTACTATCTAGAAAAATTTAATTTTCCAATTGCCCTTCTGTTTTTCAGAACCAATTTAAATTGTTAAGGATTTCAGAAACGAAGTCTGATGTCATAGTATTGTCTTGCAGACATTTGATGCTGTCTCTTTTTTGTCTCCCTGAAGGTGGAAGAATAATCAATTTCATTTTTTATCCTAACGGTTTATTATGCTTTGCTCAAGTCTCTGGTGAGGATATTCTATTTGTCCTGGAAAATGACTTTAAAATGTTATGGTGATATTCTACTAGTTTGATGTGATTATTAGTTTCAAGATGCTAGCTAGCAGTTAGTAGTAAAGTTTCATTTCTAAAAATACAATATTAGGAGACTAATGATGAAAATTGTACCCAGTAAAGGAATCTTTCTAGAAAAGGGCCTATCCTTACTTTTCTTTGGTCATTAATGGATAGGTGATTTTTCCATGCTTAGTAAATATTAACTTCTTTCTGAATTGTCTAATATGCCTTTGTTGTATTATTTTATTATAGTATTAGTGATTTTCTTTTTAATTTGTATGAGGTTTTTATATATTAATACTATTATTCCTTATCATTTTGATGGCAAATATTTTTACAGATTGTCTTTTCCTTTTAATTCTCTCTGTATTATGACTAGCCTTTAAAGTTTAATTTAAAATTTTAGCAAATAAATGTTTTCCAGTAGTGCTGGAGCTATTGACTGTAGAATATGTAAATCTTCAGAAAATATGTTTGGGCATAATTTAGGATCATATTTTTGTTAGGGTGGTCAATATGGCTGAAAAGATAGGCTGAAGTCACTTTGGGGGCTTTGGATTCTAAGCTAGGAGGTCAATCTAGTATATATGTTTCATATTAAATGGGATGCAATTATGGATCATGGTGTGGTAGGATATTCATGAATGCTCATCTCTTTGAAACAGTGCAGTAGATTCCAGACTACCTACATTCTGCCACATTATCTCACTATTTTTTTTTTTAAACTCTGATAGAAGTTCCCTTCGTGGTAGATCTTTTTATGAATTTATCCGTGTTCCATCAAAATCTGTTGTCACATCTAAAAGGCTAAATATATAAACACTGCATAACTGAATCCTTAGAACTCAAATTAGTACCCTGTAACTCTAAGGTAAATTCTTGTTCCACAGTCTTCCTCTGTGTGATGAAAAGTGTGGTCCTGACTTGGGTAACATAACGGTTCCTGATCACAACCCACCTTCTTCTGGAGGGCGGCATAACCTAGTGGTTCACTGAGGACTCTGCAGTGACGATGCCTTGGTAGGGATCTGGCTGACTAGTTAATCATTAGGAGCCATGAACCAGGTTTTTGATCACTTTATTTCTTAATTTTTCTCATCTCTTAAGGGGAATAATGACAGATACCTATCTCGTAGGGTTGTTATGAGAATTAAATGAGAATGCACCATTCTCAAAAAAGTTCCTGGCACGTGTGTTTGATAAATTTTAATTATCACCACGATTACCATACAAACAGCCTCCTCTTTCCTTTTCTTCAATTAATGGCATCTGAAGCCCACTTTTCAGGTAGTAGGTTTTAAGAAGGTGGTGCTAAAACCCAGATAATTATGAAGACCTAAAACATTTAAAAGTATAGTAATAATGCAGTAGACAAAAACTTGGTGATGGAGCCAGGAAAAGATGCTTTAAGATTCAGTTTCAAATTGGCCAGATACCTCCTATGCCTGCATTCCTGGCTCACGTGTCACATACACCCCACATCCATTTGAGATTTTCTAAAAGTTGTATCAAAGAAAGAGGGGCAGGATTTGAGAATGTTAATCTCGTTTTGGTCTTTAATGATACATGCTGATCTGTTTTTCTTGCTAATGTGTGTACTTTCACTAAATATATGTGATCTGAATGTATGTATAAATATGTACACATAAACCCATCGTGTGTGTTTGTATAAAGTAGGAAATGATGTAAGTTACAGATGTAGAAAGCCTCTGGAATTCCAGATCCCTGCTAAGACTTTGATAGGAGTTACTCTGTTGATGCATTCTGGTGGAGGAGCTTCAGTGTGCATACTCTAACCTACAGTGATATGTTTCTTTCTTCATGATAAAATGTACTGTGTATCACCCACTGCTTAGTCTGTAACTCCCAACTTGAGAGGTTATTGGAATAAAAAATGATTCTGCCTCAGACCATTAGAAAAAAATAGGATCTATATACTTTCTTAGGTTTACCAAGGAGAAAAACACTTCTTGAAGTAGCTGATTGTGGTTTGTCTTTTGAGCCTATGACTAGTCTGCTGATACTTAATTACTTCAAAGGGCGCAATTAAAAAAAAAGTAAAGGAAGTAACATTTATTGAGTGGCTGTTATGTGTTACATGATGTTAACTCATTGGATTCTCCACTGACTCTCCACTGGTTTGATTACCTTCAATTTATGGATGAGGGAACACAAGCTCAAAGTAGTTTGTGAATAGCAGAGCTGGGTTTGGATCCAGATTCCACTGATTTCCAAAAGCAAGCGCATTCCAGGGCCATGCTGCCTGCTGATACATGAGGATCAGGGAGACCAGGAAGATTGGTCAAGGCTTTCCGGGTATAACTTTTGAAGTACTGGCCCTGGCTGGCCACTCCCAGGAAAGACAGCTAGTGGCAGCTGCTACTAATAACTGCGAAGCAGCCTTTTTCCTCAGTCATAAGTTCCTCCTCTCTCTGATCGTTCTCTGGTTTTGGGGTACAGCCTCTCTCTTGACTTCATGCCTGGGTTCTCTGACTTCTACCCTGCCTCTTCTGTGCCAGCATCATTTCACGTTTGCCAAGACTTGTATTGTAACTAGTAAAGCCATATTGGTGACAGTTATTTACTTCCCTTATTTATTTCAACGTTGAACCAGTGTTTTGAATATCCAGCTATAATTTGAGGCATGTATAACCTTCTGAGAAAAGAGTCAGCAATTAAGATGTCAGCCTTGTCAGGATTCCTGAGCACTATGATGATAGGTACTTGGAAATGATATAGATAGAACATATGCTAAAACCTTCTGGCATGTAAATATGTTGCTCTTTAACGGAAAGTTTCCAGGATTCAATAGGCAGCCTTTTGCAATGATTTAAGTATTCTGGGCTGGATTCAGTCTTTCTTAGTAAATTTTTTTTTTTTTTTGTATTAGAAAGGGAGGCAGTGTGTGGTATAAGGTAAAGTAAAGGGGCTTGAGAGTCAGATGGATGCAGAGTCAAATTTTAGTCCCATGTCTTACTGAGCTGTCCCTGGGCAAGTCACTTTACCTCTTTGAGCTCTTGTCATCCATCTGTAAAATAGAAGTGATGCCTGTCTCATGGGGTGGCTTATAACACCCAGCATGGTGCATAGCATAGAGCATCGCTGAGCGCATATGAGTTCTCTGCATCTTGGCCTGGAAGATAATGGTTTTTCTAAAGTTCTTGTCTTCAAAGAATGCATGTCTATGGAGGGAAAGACTGATTAAATAAGCCTTTTCTCACATAAAGACTATTTTTTGTTATACTCCTAGATCTGTTCCAATTCAAATGCAGGTTTAAGCCCTCTTGTTTCTCTGATCCCTCTGCATGAGATAAGACTTGATCTCAGTAGACAACAGCTTGTTGGGTGTGTTCCATACATCTGCTATGTGCAAGTGTTCTTCCTGCCGGATCTCGGGAGCAGTGAGAGTCACATTTTGCTAGTAGTCTTGGCTATTGATGATTCCAGCACAACATTTATCATGACGTAGAGGATGCTTTTGAAATTGTGCAGGAAGCTGAAATGAGTAACATGGCGAGACAAGGCTTACAGCCGCAGATGAAAACCCTTCCCGCTGGGGAGGGACTGTGTTCCTTCTCTCTTCTGTGAATTCCATGCTCCCTGGTAGAGACTGGCCTTTCCCACCTGCTTACCTTATCAAGTAAACTCAACAGTGCCTGCCAACAATCTTCATTGTGCCCAAGCAAAAGCCAGTAGTTGTATGAGTACAGCAAAGTTTTACCTTAATCAGCTTTAAGACATACTCCCCAGTGTCTAAAATCAATGTCTAAAAATGCTTTTAGTTCAGATATCTTTTATGCACAAGTCACATTTTTTAACGAAAATAAATATTTTAATTACCAAATGAGGGAAGACTGTTCTTTCCTTAAAAATATATGTTTTAGAAAGGCTCCTGTGTACTTTTTTCTAACTCATCTCATGAGACCAATTAATTTGATTAATGAAAAGCTTTTAAAGTATTTTTAGTGTTGTACTGTTATCAGTGTTCCAAAAGAAAATGTTCTCCAACCCTACTTATAATTGTGTTTGTTTTTGTCCTAATTTAACCATTGAAAAACTAAATCATGCATTATTTTTTAAAATCAGGAAATGCAAGGAACTGAGGAATGACTGACTGCCTTTCATTTTTATGTACCTTTTCTAAGTGTCAGTATTGCCACCTGTCAACTGGTAGCAATCAATTTTCTGCTGGTTTAAAATCTAATGATAAAGTTACATTTTTATTTTTCCAAGCACTTCTTTAGAAAGAGAAATAAACTGAAATTTGTCACTTTTGACTAATAACTGGAAGCTCTGGAAATAATCAGTACCAGTATGACACTTCTATAACATGACTTGAGGAAGCAGGGATTGTTGCATACAGTCAGAGGATTTAGAAGTTTGTATATGCTTTCTGTTAACTTTTCTTGACATTATTTAATTTTTTGATCAACTTTCTAAAATGAGCAGAGAAGCTCTTATTATAACTTCATAGATAAAGAAACTGAAGCTCAGCTTATATGACTTGCACAAAATCACATAACTGACCTACTCCTGAGTAGAACCCAGGCCTTGGGCCAGTGCTTTCTCCATTGCTCCGTTAACTGACTCTCTCACAGAAGAGACCACATGCCATCCTTGACATGGCTTCCTTGTAAGAAGCAGGCAAGCTCTGTTTCTTGGTGGTCTGGACATTAAGGGTTAATGGATAGAATCTGTAACTAAGTAGAGAGAAACTGAGACCAACTCATAAGCGCTTAGGAATCCTTCTGTGTGTGTTTCTGCTTTTCTTTCTTTAAGAGCATTTGATTCTGTGGACTCTTCACACCTAGTAATGTGTGTGTTTGTGTATTTCCTGTGGAACCTTGATGGAGACAGCCTGACAGCTGGTCTGTGCCTGTCAGCTGTGCTGGTGCCAGTTTAGTTTACTGATCATGTTTGCTAGGCCCAGGCTTTGAAGATGAGACTCTATGGAAATGAACTGCTCATTTTAGGGACTTTTCTCATGCCATGATCTGCTATATACAAGGATAGTGCAAATTACCAAAAGATTAAGCTATAATCATGTTGTCTGGAAAATTAAGACAGCAGAATTTAAATCTTGTTCTGTTATTTAGTTGTAATCTTAGGAGCAGCATGGAGAGTGGACTCTGAATGTTGGTGCTTATGGAGTGAAGGTCCACTTTCTACCTTCTGACTCTTGAACTTGGTGATTTAGTTTGGGAAGCTTACTTATTTTGTTTCAATGATAAGGTACACTTTCTTTCTTTCTTTCTTTTTTTGAGTCGGAGTCTCACTCTGTTGCCCAGGCTGGAGTGCAGTGGCACACTCACGGCCACCGCAGCCTCCACCTGCTGGGCTCCAGCAATCCTTCTGCCTCAGCCTTCCAAGTAGCTTGAATTACAAGTGTGTGCCACCATGCCCTGCTAATTTCTTGATTTATTGTAGAGACGAAGTCTCACCAAGTTGCCCAGGCTGGTCTCGAACCCCTGGGTTCAAGCAATCCTCTCACCTAAGCTTCCCAAAGTGCTGGGATTGTAGGGGCTAACCACCATGCTGGACCAAGGCATACTTTCTGTGAGTGTTAGAACCTTTTCTTTCCCATGTGGGACTTGTTTCCTTTGAGTATAGGTGGTGGCTATTTATTGGACATGTTATAGAGGGGCTCAAAGCCTTAAGAATTTCTTTTGAGGTCTTTGGTTTTAGATACCCCAAAGATATTATTCTTTCTTTTTTTTTATTTTGCAAATTTAGGTAACCTTGAAAAATATACTGAGTATTTAGCTTCTATTTCCACAGCTTTGGCATGGAAATTTCTTACAGGCTAGAACTGCTGCTTAGATTGGTTGCTATGCAACCTGGAGAGGAGTTCACAAGCTTTGTCACAGCCAGCAATCAAATGAGAGGCAATATTTTCTTTTATGTTTATTTATTTTATTTTTGTCAGCTCTTGTGTTTGGTATTGTGTGTTTGCATCCTTTGGGGGCATTTTTATTTGTAGAAATGTCTTTTCCAGAAAATCTTTCTTTTATTTGTTGAAGGCATTTTGGTTTGATCTTGCTACATAAAAAGGTGAGCTGCACCTCAAAGGCAGTAGGTGTTGAAATTAGACCTTGAAGCAGATAAAATAGTTCTTATAAAAAACAGGATGGAGCCAGATACTGCTTTAGCAACTCTCTTATTAAGAAAACATACATGTAGTTTTGCATTCTTTCCACTACTCATTTTTATTTATTGTACACTCTTTGACATAAATCATTGATTCTGAACCTACAGTGCCTTTGTCTTCTTGTCCTTGAAAGTAATCTCTGAATTGAAGACCATTTAAACCTTTGTAGTCAGGATTTGTTCTGGCTGAATACTTTGGACCCATCTTTTATGTAAATCCTTTTTGACCTTTACAGATTTTTGTCTTTCCAATACTAGCAAAGCAGTTTTTAAACTAAGGCTTGAATAAATCCTGTTACCAATGTTTATATTTCAATGCTCTATTTTCAATTATACATGGATGTTTATTGAGTGATGCTGAGAAATGTTCCTCAGAACTGTTCACTGTGTTCTTACATGTAGAGGTAGAAATAGGGACATTAAAATGACAGACAGATCTTGTCTAATATCCCAAAGGAGGAAGAGATGGATTGCAGAGACTCCCTATCAATGAACTTGATACTGATATCTGGCAAAATTGCAGTCTGGGTTCTTGAACTCACAGTTTGTAATGCCATCACCACTGGATATGGATTTTGGTAACACAGTTGATGAAATTTCTTATGATAATCAACATTTCATTATGGCAGTCCCTAACTTTAATGATTTAAAACAGGACTCAGTATTTTTTTTCTGCAAATGACTCTCTATGTAAGTTATTTGAAGAAATGAAACAGAACATGAAAACTAATGTAAATGTTTTTGAAATTCGGGGATATAATATTTGCAAGTAAACTTTATAATTTGTATTTCTCCCTCCTAATTTGTCCTACTATAGGAAAACCATTTTTGCTTTTTTACCTTTTAAAATTAATATTTAGATTTTTTTTTGAGTTGGGGGTCTCTTTCTGTTGCCCAGGCTATAGTGCAGTAGCTTGATCATGGCTTACCACTGCCTCAGTTTCCTGGGCTCAGGCAATCCTTGACTTCAGCCTTCCTAATAGCTAGGACTACAGTAGTGGGTCATCCTTGATTGGCTAATTTTACTTTTTGTAGAGACTGGTCTAACTATGCTGCCTAGGTGCGTCTCAAACTCCTGGGCTCAAGCAATCTACTGGTCTTGGGCTCCCAAAGTGCTGGGATTATAGGCATGAGCCACCATACCAGGCAATATTTAGCGTTTTATTGCATGGGGCCATGATCACATTTTAGGAAAGCATGATTTGAAGCATTCTGGATGAGCTATCTTTACCATGTGTGCCTTCCCAGAAGAAGCAGGTTTCCAGGAAGGGCCACTGTCACTGCTGAGGGTTTGCATATGAGATATGTCAATGCACCGATGACTGTTAGAAAAAAGCCTGATATCTTGTCGTGGTTTCCAAACTCCTTTTGAGTTCTTTGCAGAAAAATGGAGCATGAACTATTTTAGATCAAACCACAAAACAGTAGTTCGGAATGCTGATTTATTTCATTTCCTCAATCCACAAGCAGGGCTTTTCACTCGTTTGAAGACAAATGGGGTGGGTACATTCTGCTTCACATGTTAAACTCTCATACTGACCCTTTTTTCATTTTTTTTTTTTTAATTTTAAATTTTGTTTTGTTTATTTATTTATTTATTTTTTTGAGTTGGAGTCTCACTCTGTCACCCAGACTGGAGTGCAGTGGCTGTTCCCGGCCACTGCAGCCTCGACCTGCTAGGCTCTGGCGATCCTTCCGCCTCAGTCTTTCAAGTAACCGGAACTACAGGCACGCGCTACCACGCCCGGCTAATTTTTTTGACTTATTGTAGAGATGAGGTCTCACCAAGTTGCCCAGGCAGGTCTTGAACCCGCAGGCTCAGGCAGTCCGCTCAACTCGGCCTCCCAAAGCACTGGGATTACAGGCTGATCCACCGAGCCCAGCTAATTTTAAAGATGTTGGGTACAGTTCAGGGTTAGGTATACAAATGTTCATTATGCAGGTACCCTTGTTGGTGAGGTGTGCCCTCCCCTTCCCCCAGCAGATTCCCACTACTGCCAATCCCGCATCCTGGATACCTCTTTTAAGGGAGCCCATTGAGCCTGGCCAACGAGTACAGCCTGATAGGAACAGAAAAGTCTGTCTCTTTTATAATTTGCCCTCCCAGTCCACTAAAGAGAATTCTGATTCTGACCACAAAACTGATTTGGGTTGTCAACAGGAAAGTCTTCTCTTTGCCTCTGTGTGGCTTGGACTTCCTCAGAGCACGGCAGCTGAGTTCAGAGAACGAGCAGCCAACGTGCAAGCATCCTAAGATACAGGAAACAGAAGTATTTAGCCTCTTCCATCAGAGACCCAGGCTTGGCACTGCATCACCTCCATCACTTTATACTTGTTAAGTCTTCATTGGTCCAGCCCAGATTTGGTGGGGAGGAGGATAGATTCCGCCTCTTAGTAGGGAGTGACAAAGAATCTGCAATCATCTTTAATCCACCATACAAACTGAAGCCAAATAGAAAAGAAACCAGATTCTCTTTTAGATCCAGAAAGTTCCAGAAACAAAGCAAATATGGGCTTGGCCTAGATCATGAATGAAATCATGGTTTGATACTCATAGTATCTTTTTTTCCTCTGCTTGGAAAAATAACATTTCATTGTTTATCTTTAATTCATAATTTTATCGGGATATACTCAAGTGTGTGTCTCTTCTCATTAATCATATTTGGAACTCTGTGAGCACTTTTATCTGCAAACTAAGTCTTGTTAAACAGGCAAAGTTTTCAATTATGAGTGAGATTAACACCCTTCCATCTGTTCTATTTTCTCCATCTGGAATGCCTATGAGTTTCACTTAGGTTTCCAAGATCTGGCCTCCAAATCCTGTTTTCTCTTCATAATTTTGATTTCTATATTGTTCTTTCTGTTTTGAGAGAGATCTTCTTACTTTGCACCTCATCTTCGCAACCACTGATTCGATTGTCAGCAGTGACCATTGTCTTCTCTCTACTTGTCTATTCAATGGAGGTGGGGAGGGAGATCACATCTAACTTTCTGAAATATTCCTACATTTAAAAAAATTTTTATTTTAAAGATGTGGGGTACAATTCAGGGTTAGGTATACAAATGGTCATTGTACAGTTAAAGTTTGGGCCTCACTTTGGTCCCCACTTCCCCTGGTTTGAGATCAGGTACCCTTATTGATGAAGTGTGCCCCCCCTTCCCACTCCCTCCCCTGGCAGTTTCCCACTACTGGCAATTCCTTTCTTGTAGTATTATGATAATTGTTCAGGATTTGCTTATGAGTGAGAACATGTGGTACTCAATTCTTTGTTTCTATGATACATTACTGAGTATTACAGACTCTAAATTTAGGTTGGTCTTTGCCTATAATGTTTGGTGTGTGTGTGTGTGTGTGTGTGTGTGTGTGTGTGTGTGTGTGTGTATGTATAGTGTATGTATACAGATATCTTTACTTACACGTGGCATTTCTGAAAGTTTAGATAAGTGAGCATCTTCTCTTTTTGCCGATATTAGGACATACCCTTCAAAACTAATTACTGCCTCTCAACATGCTTTTTAAGATAGTTAATGTCTCAGATAGCGACCAGTTGTCAGGGTCTTGGGCAGTAAAATAATTTGCCCAAGTTGGATCAGAGTAGAGAAGGACAGGTTTATTGAGTGCATTGCAAGGGAGCAGTAGGCAAGGCAGCCATAGAAGAGCCGTCTGCCCAGGCCAGCGATTTGGAGCTGTTTTTATACTAGAGCTGGTCTCTTTCCAGTTTCTGCTATGCAAATGAGGGCCTGAAACATGGCAGTTCTGATTGCTTGATGTTGGACTTTGATTGAAGGCTACTCCTCAAGTTCTGGGATTACAGGCATGAGCCACCGTGTCCAGCCCCCTGGTCTTTTTCCATCTAGCAAAATCCCTGTGCTTTTATGATAAAGACCAGTCCTTATGCCTGAAAGAAAGGTCCTCTGTGTTGTAACTCACTTTCTTCCCTGGGTACACCTGATGTTGAAATAAAAAATCCAGCTTCTGTTCTGACCAGCTTCTTGATCATTGGTGCCCATCCCTCCACTGGGCAGGCTGTTCCTTCTTTGCCTTTTTCCTCCATGTTCCCTATTAACCCCTTCTTCTTTTCCTTCTGATCTTAGTTCAGTTTCCACTTTTGCAAGAAAGCATCCTCTAGCGTCTCTGAGCAGGTCAAGTCCCCTGATTCTAGGCCTTTTTTTATCATTCCATACCTCCCTTCCTAGCACAAGTTTAAGATGGGTTTTGCATCCACAAGCTCTAAGAATGCAGAAGGTGCCTCCTAGACTCACTATCGCATCACTAGTGAACTTCACATTCCTTGAATGGAGCCCAAAGCAGGAGGCATGTGTAATGTGGTATGGTCTCTGGGAGGGAGTGCTGGACTCCCTCTTTGATTTGTTGGCCAAGACAACAAAACCGACCACCTGCTTCTGGTAAAGAGGTTCAGAACATACCACCCCAAAATATGCCACTTTGGCATATTGATTATTTTGAGCTGAACGAAGTTGAGAAACAGCAGATACTGGAAGGGCTCTCTGATCTCTTTCCTCTTTTCTATCTAAAAGCAGGTCATAAAATAGCCCATGAAAAGCATGCTCTTTCTCTTCTAGGAAAAGAAGATAATTCTTATCACCAGAGACTGGAAGCATGTGCCAAAATGGATCAACAAATAAACCTTCTAAAATAGCCCTTGCCACCCATTTGTTAACCCCATATATTTTCTAAACACTCCCACAATTTACTGTCCCTAACCCTAACCCATTTGTCTTATTCCTTCTCTACAAATTTATTCATGTCTTTTAAAAAAAAAAAACTATACAGTATAAGCACTGGGTCCTAATTGTTTCTTGGGTCTTCATTTTTCTTACAAGGATGCCCATGTACATGCAAAAATATTAAATAAAATTTGTATGCTTTTTTCCTTTTAATCTGTCTTATGTCAGTTTAATTCTGAGGCTCAGCACCGAAAACCTAGGAAGGTAGAGGGAAGTTTTTCCTACCCTACTGTGGTACGTAGCCTACCTACCCACTCACCCTTGGTCAGAACAGGCTCAGGAGCTGGGTGTGCTATACTTGAAGATGCTAGACTTCAGCTTCCAACTGATAGGGCAAATAAGATGAAGTTGAGGTCAGTTCTCAGACATTCACTCTGGTGGAGGGGAAGATACTCTGACGTGGGGGAGCATGTGTGCTCAGAGATTGGCTGAGGTTTGAACCCCAACTATGGATAGCGGTCCCTCTCTAGTGGGTTCTGTCTGGAGCGTCTGAGTCCTTAGTGTGGTTCAGGGTAGGGTTGGAGGGTCAAAGTCTATCATTGATATCAATTGGCAGACACCAAGATGCTGGAGGTGACCCTATTGCAGTCATCTTTTATAACATCCTCTGTCATTGGCACCTTTGTGTGTATTAGATCATCACTGAGATCAGAAGGGACATGGGGCAGATGGAGAAAGCTTTCAGGTGTATGGGTGAAGGAGAGGGATGATGATTTCAGACAGCCTTTGAAAGCAAAACTGTAAGAAAATACAATACAAGTAAGAACATACAGACTGACTCTTGGCAACTGAGGAAAGCGGACATGATATGTCTATCCATTAGTTCAACCAGGCAGAAAGAAGAGTATGAGAGAAAGCTCACGGCGATCTGACTTGCTTTAGCTTTGTGTCTTATTCCTTCCTTGGCCGCATTTTCTTCTGGCTCAGCTGGTCCAAAAAGAATTGTGTTTATCTTCCACTGAGACGCTAGATCCCTTGGGTTTTTACTTGCTTTGAGCAGCAGAAGAACCAAAAAGAAATGAATTCTGAACACTGTGAGAAAACAGATTTGTGGAAATACACTGGAGACAGTATTCAAGAAGAGTTTATTCAAGTGAAACCAGAGTCTTTATAACCCTGCCAAGGCCAATGAATCCTGTGGAGTTTCCCAGTGGATCGGCGTCAGCCCTTCCAGCCAAGAGGGGCCCGTCCTCCCCTTCCAGGCTGTTCAGGAAGTTCCTGGTTCAGTCAGGTCTTGCTGTTCAAAGCCTCTTTTTCCAGCATCCTGGCTTCTGCCTCCACTCTGCTCCCACCTGTCTACCACTATTTGTCCATTTCTCTGCTCACTAGCATTGCTGCCAGAAAGTGGGCAGCAGGAAAAATTAAAGGAGCCAAACCATGAGCCCGCCATTGTTGCTACTGCCAAACAGACTAGGTGAATGATTGGGCTGAAGGGCAGGAGGAAACTCTTGCCCCAAATGAAGGTCCGGGATATTCAGAGACTTTCAAGGGCTCATCCTATCTCTGTGTAGCATGGAAATTTGACACCTGACTATGACTAAATCAGAAAGAAGGCAGAACTCAGAACCAGGCAGATAAAAAATAAGTTTTTACAAAGTGATTGCTTTGAGAATTTGACTTTAAGGACTGAAGGAAGAAAGAAAAATGGAGAAGTAGTGGGTCTGTGTACTGGGCAGACCCACCTTTTTCTGGAAAAGAACTGCCCAGAGGCCCCTAATGCTAAAGCAGCCGAATGACTTCTATCACATAATACTGATTCACCATCACTACATTTGATGAGTCCAGAGGAATCCTTCCAATTCAATGACTCTTGAATCAGTGTGTGGGCTTGTCATCTGCCATTGAAAAGGTGAGCTTCGGAATTACGGGGGATTTGAATTAAGAAACCTGAAAGAACACTTATTTTAAGTAATGAAACAAGGGCCAAAGGGGTCTTATTGGGGGGTAGACAATCTGATGAAAATAACCAATGGAAAGTAGGCTTGTTAGCATACAATGAAGTAATGTTGATGGTAGCATAATCCCGAGAAGCCCTGTCACTGGTGCCTCTGGAGCTGTGTTAAGAATCTGTATTTTTGCTTGTGCAATTTTCCAAACAGTGGTTATCGCTAAAACAACAGAAGATTGAAATGCACTCCTAGGATGATCTGTCAGGAATTGAAAAGTGAGGATATCTGCTTTGGGGGTCCAGGGAAGACAGACAAGCTATTGTCCCTTCACAATCCAAAAGTCAATGACTACTCAACTACTTAAATTCAGCCCCATACCCCCCCTTTACTCATTCTATAGAAAACAATGACGTAACGAGGTGGCACTCTGTAAAGTTAGAACATAGGTGAATTTTGTCTTCTTTATTCAATAGTTTTCTCCCCTTTTTCTACCTCTACTGTTTTATTAAAGAATGATTTATATACAGAATAAATCTTAAGTGTATAGCTTGAGGAATTTTTACGAACTAAACCCACAAATTTAGCCAAGTCACCAGCAACCACTTCAAGAAATAGGATGTCGGCAGCTCACCAGCAGCCCCTTGTGCCCACTTCCAACCATGAATCCCTCCCTCACCAAGATTTGTTTAGCCTGCTTTTATACTTCATGTCCATGGAATCATAATATAAGTACTTTCTGGTGCCTGGAGTCTTTCACTCGTTACTCTGCTTGTGAGATTCATTCACACTGTTGCCTGTGATGACAGACTTCTGTTGTTGAGTAGAATTCTATTACGTGAACAGATCGCAAGTGTCCATTCTACTGTTGGTAAGCGTTTGGGTTGTTTCAGCTTTGGGCTATCACAAATAATGCTGCTATTGTCTTGCTGTACATAACCTTTGCTGAACACAAGTATGCATTTCTGTTGGGCATAAAGGAAGGAGTGAAATCGCTGAGCAATAGAATATGCAAATGTTAAGCGTTCATAGATACTGTCCATTTTCCAAGGTGGTTGGCCATTAGCTTTCTCTTTCCTGCTCCCTTAGTCTCGATTTAGCACCTATTTTTGTCCAGTCTTTACCAGCCTTCCACCCCTCCATGCTGCTAAACTTTTTTTTTTTTTTGAGTTGGAGTCTTACTCTGTTGCTCTGACTGGAGTGTAGCAGCATGCTCACGGCCACCGCAGCCTTGACCTGCTGGGCTCAGGTGACCCTTCTGCCTCAGCCTTCTAAGTAGCTGGAACTACAGGCACGTGCCATCACACCTGGCTAATTTTTTGATTTATTGTAGAGATGAGGTCTCACCAAGTTGCCCAGGCTGGTCTCAGGCAATTGTCTCACCTTGGCCTCCCAAAGTGCTGGGGTTATAGGCATGAGCCACCGCTCCCGGCCCATGTTGTTAAACTTAAAGCTTGCCTACTGCCCCTGACTGCCCAGGGTTTGGTCAAATGTGACCTCTACCCTGACTTTGCACAACATAAATTATTCTGGACTTTTCCCTTTAAAAAGGAAACCTTTCTCTGGAGTCCTGCCTCTGTTCTTCCAGTCCCCAAGATGGTGGGCTAACTGCCTCTAAGGACAATTCTGCCTAGGAGAACTTAAGGACCCAAGGCACACTGTCTCTGCTCTTGCTATAGTTCCTGTGCCTGGAACTGTGGCCATTCTCTTTTGGCCTATCCTGATCCAGTGTTGACTGAGCTCCATCCAATCTAACTTGTCCCGCATCCTAGCCCTCTGCAACTGCCTCTACATGTGCTGGGTTGCATGGCCCCTGCCCATGCTGGGTGCATCAAAACCTGGTACTACAGTATCCAATCTGTTACTCCTCCTCTCTGGGTACTCATATGTTGAAGATTCAGTGCCCACAGAGCAGCATCAGTCTGGCTTGGTGGCTTCTTTGAGAGAGGCAGCATCCTAAGATCTAAGCAATGGCAGCCTTGACAGGCGAGTCTTCTGGCCCTCTCCCAGGATTCCATCAGTGCCACACATTTCCTCGACAAAGTTAGCTGCCTACACAAAAAAGAAGAGACCACCCCAGGAAATGTTTTGGAGAAGCAGATCTGCTGTCATTCCTTAACTTCCACCTTTTAGCCATGACCATCTGGGCATCAGTGAGACTCAAAAGGACTCCCCAAGTTCCTGTATTTTATTAATTCACCAAGGACCTAGCAGTGTTGGGACAAGTTCTGGATATTTTTGAGACATGGTTGCAATCATTTGTGTTCACTGAATTTTAAAAACGAGCAACCTCAAAATAAAAAGAAACACACACACACACACACACACACACACACACAAGTCGTCTACTAAACTGTCTAGTTTACTATATGGTAGTAAGTACTAAACATACATATGATTTTCTATTAATGTTTATATTAGAGATGTATCACTTTTGCTTCTATGTACAATTCAACTCGACAAATATTTGTTGACCAATGATTATGTGTGAAGTATTGCAAGTAAATTGCAATCCTAGCCCTCAAGGAATTAATAGAATTTAGTCCTCAAGGGAATGATTATCCTTGTGAAATGAGAAACCACCATCAAGGATTTTACCAATAATTCAGTGTTTTAGGTTTAACTTGCCCAGAAACAAACCCTGAATCAAGGATCTGAGGATAAATTGTCTGGGAAGTATCACAGATGTTGGTGCCCTGCCCTAATTCCTCTACCTTACGCCCATCCAGATAGGCAACAACCAATGACGGAATAATGTGTGTATTTGGGGGCAGCACAAAGGTCAATCCCTTCAAACTTAAGTATGACAACTCCATGATGTCAGTCATGTCCATAGTGCCCTACAGGATCAGGTAGAAGCCAGACTTCTCCTAAGACTTCTTCCTCAGCACCTTCCCCTGGCCTTGCTTCCTTTGCTTGTTCACAGATTTGTCCTGAGAGTACTCCCTCCAAACATGACTTGTGTGAGAATCCCCATCTAGGCTCAGCTTCTGGGGAACCTGATCTAAGGTAGGAGAGACTTCCAGGAAGCATCCCTAGGACAGAGTGAAATAAAACAGAGAAGGACATCAAAGCAGGTGACAATATTAGCAGATCACCATGTGGGCAACTGGGGCTCGACTGTGGAGTAAGTTGCCAAATTTTGTAAATAAAAACACATGAGGCCCCATGATGTTTGAATTTCTCATTAACAATACATCATTTTTTTTTTCATGGCAATCCAAATTTACTGAACTACTGATGCTAAGTTATACAAAATTGCACCACTTTAAGGCTTTAGTTTACATTTGGACACCTCCAAGTAGTTGTAGCATTAGAATGGTTGACCAGCTTAAATACTGTGGCTCCCTGTTGGATAGACACACAATCTTTCCACTCAACTGGTAATATGTACAGAGCAACAAGGCATTGTTAAACACAATAGCAAGAGATACTGCAAATTAGGCCTTGTGACCAATTGCGTATGATTAAAATTACTTCTCACAGTCACATCCACAGTACTCATCCACCATTTAACATCTCAACCAAAACATTGCACATGTGCAACAATCACTAGCAGGCAAAAATGCTAAACCTGTCTTTTTGGTATTGCAATACATGTATGCATGAGCAAGAAAAGGATTCACAGCTGCAGAAGCCTGAAAATGATTTACAAAATTGTTAAATCATTAAAAAATGTTTGAAAATACACACTTCTTGTTATAGACCCCTACTGCACACAACTATAAACATTATTCCCTATGTAAACAAAAAGGAAACATATAATAAGAGAATTCAAAAGTCTGGACATTAACAACACATAATTTTTAACACATCTTTTTGTAGAGATAAGATCTTGCTATAGTGTCCTGGCTGGTCTCAAACTCCTGGCCTCCCTCAGATGATCCTTCTGTCTCAGCCTCCCAAAGTGCTGAAATTACAGACATGAGCTACTGTGTCTGACCCATGAATAATTTTTTAGCACAAGAACATCTCATGCAATATTTAGGATATACTTAACTAAAAATTACTCATTGCTCCTCTGAAATGCAACAGGTCATTGCATATTTTATCTAACCATCCTTTTCTTCAGGCCTCTAGGAGAGGGGCCAGTCTGAAGCATACCTCAAAGTTGTCCCGCCCAAGGGGTGAGGAAGCTCCAATTCTCATTAATTGTCAACTAAGTCACACTCCTGTCGGCATCAGCTGTTTGGCATTTCTGGCCTGGTGTAGACATGGGCTGAGAGGAAGCCACTGGATGGAGTTGCCATCCTGTGGAAGAATGCCCTCAGCAGCTGTTGGAACAATGAGCATGACAAGACGTGGGAAGGGCACGAGTGGTGTGTGCGCCACACAGCAGCTGACACTTGAGCTGGTCCAAACTCCTGAGACCAAGTTAAGGTGAAAAAAGCTGCTTTGTCTCCACTCATTTCTCCAGATGAGTCCAGATTATGGCCACAGGCTGTGAAGGAGAGAATTAGGCTGAAAGGAACTCACTGTTCCATTCAACTGTGACAGCCTGAAGTGTATGTGTTTGTGTGTGTATGTGACAAAGCAAAAGAAATGACATTCAAAAATGAAGATTTCCTGACCCATCATCATCCTCCCTGAAAGTAACGGTGCAATTGTAGGAAATGTCTAAAATTCTTTTTTGAAACTGGGGAAATAAGTTCTCCTTCCATATTCAGTTAGAATAATGAAGCCAAAAAATCATCTTGTCATCATCAAGGCCAATTAGATTTTCAAAATTCTCTTTACACCAATAACTGTCAATACTATGGGCATGTATTTTTATCACCCGTCCATTGAGTTTCCATATGCCATCTGCTTGAACACATGGGGAATGTATATTTTCTCTTGTTTTTACCATTCTTTGGGAATTGTCTAATCTCTAATCAAAACTGGAGAAAATGAACTCGGCATAATTTCAATGTTATTTCTTCATTCACTGGGTAAATGTGTGTACTCTTCTGGTCTAAGGGTCCATGGCCCCACTGGGGAACAGTGAAATTCATTTAGACAGTGGTAAGAAATCATTTTTTTTCCTTTCTGGTCTCTCTTGGTTCAAACTCCAGTTTTAAATTATGAGGAATACATGTAATTTGGTCTTGTGACATGTGATATATTCAACTGCTCTGGAGAAAGGGCAGAAAATATTAATGAAATGAAATGTCTTTCAGCAGAGTGGCAGAGGTCAAAAGTTGAGTTTCATTGTTTCTAAATAACATTAAAGACATTTCGAGTCTTCTTTTTCTTTTTCCCTTTCCCTAATCAAGGTATCAACTTGATTAATTTTTAAAGGCAGGGTAATGGACCTTAGCCAAGCCAATGAAGCATGGCCTGTTCAAACAGGCCCACAAATCAGCTAGATTTCTGCCCCATTCATTGTACCCTTTCTGCCTTGACGAGCAATGTGATCAGATAGTAGTTAGGGCCACCACATACAGTTGTACAGGAGCTGAATTGGGGCTGAATTGGGGCTGAAATCCAGCACACTCTTCACCAAGCCATGTGCACTGGGGCAGGACTATTTCTCCCTCAGAGGAAGGGACACCTTTACTTAACAAGTACAAAGTTAGCAGAGTGAACTAGTGTATATCTTAGTCACTGCCTTCAAAAATCATGGAGTCTGCTGATTTTGAAACTCAGTTATTCAGATATTGCTAGTAGGTTTTTCACTATTACCAATTCTGGTATGGGGTTTCACCAAGACATGGCAGCTTACAGATGATATCCAGGATCACTGTGCAGAGTTGTAGAGTCCTTCCCCTTAATGCTACCCCCCCCCCCAGAAAAATGTCAAGCAGTCTAGTTAATCCACAAAGCAGGAAAAAATGGTTGCCAGTGTGCTGAGGTGGGTAGAAGGTCCTAATTCTTGTGGCCAACCTGGGTTGAGAAACTTTCCAGGTCATGTAAGGCTTGTCCATCACCACAGATTACCTGACCCTCTGAGCTAGCATGACAGCCCCTGCAGCACAGCTTTCTGGGAGACTATTTTGGAGACAGGCTAGGAGTGACAAAAAAAGCAATTCTTATCACCTTGTTGGTAAGTAACATAAACACAGGGTGCCCAAAAGTCTAGTGCAGGTTTAAGCTTTAATTCTTCCGAAGTAGAAATGCCATGAACTTAGACAACATTTGAAAGGTTAATTATGAAAACTTTGGGATAGTAATAAGTTCTTAGTGAATTCAACATAATCATCATCCTGTATCTCTCTTGGCAGTTTTTGAACATCATAAACTTTCATCAGTTCCTGATCAGTGATCATCCAAAAAATGAGTCTTTAATATATCCATGACAGTTTTGATGTCACCATTCCCCCACCAGAAATAATCTCATGGTGCTAGGTAAGGTGACAACATGGTCAAGCAAGAGGGCCTGCTACCAACGCACTAGCCTGAGAAAGTGTCACCCAGAAACTGTTCTACATAAAAAAATTAAGCTAAAAATGTATTACGTGAAATTTGTGAAAGTAAATATGTATAAAGCAAATTTAATCAATAAAACTTTCAAGTCAGTCAAGGTGGTACACCTGTAGTTCCTGCTACTTGGGAGTCCTGAGGCGGGAGGATCGCTCTAGTCCAGAAAGTCGAGGCTGCAGTGAGCTATGATCACACCACTATACTCTAGCCTGGGTGACACAGAAAGACCCTGTATCTTAAAACAAACAAAAAACTTTCAAACACTGGTTTTTATAAGTTTGGACTTCTGATGCTATTAGGGCTTATAACTGCTCAAAGACTTTTGGGACAAGGGTGTGTTCCTACATGGATGACACAGAACTTTCACACATGATCTCATTTCAAGTGCAAAGCATGCCACAAGGTCAGCGCTGTTGTCCCCACTTTATAATCCAGTGGCTGGTTCTCTGGCCCTGTGCTGTTCAGCATGATAGCCACTAGCCCTGTGTAGCCACTGAAAACTGGAAATGTGGTGTGTCCAACTTGAGATGTGCTGTAAATTTTTTTTTGAAAGCGGGATTTGGCTGGGCTCAGTGGCTCAGCCTGTAATCCCAGCAATTTGGGAGACCAAGATGAATGGATTGCCTGAACCTGCGGGTTTGAGACCAGCATGGGCAACTTGGTGAGACCTCGTCTCTACAATAAAATAAGAAATTACCCAGGCGTGGTAGTGTGCCCCTGTAGTTCCGGCTACTTGGAAGGCTGAAGTGGAAGGATCGCTGGAACCCAGCAGGTCAACGCTGGAGTGTCTGTGAGTGTATCATGGCACCCTATCCTGGGCGACAGAGTGAGACTCCAATTCAAAAAAAAAAAAAAGAAAGCAGGATTTATTGAGAGGACATTAGGAGGGGATCTGAGGTGGTTGCCGTGTGATGTAAATTTTAAAATGTATACCAGATGCTGAACATAAGAAATGTAAAATATCTCACTAATGATTTTTAAAATTGATCATACGTTGAAATGAAAAGAGTTTGAAATACAGTTAAATAAAAATTTCTTGAATTAATTCCATCTGTTTCTTTATACTTTTTAATGTAGAGCTAGAAAATTTGTAATGACACCAGAGGCCTACATGACATGTCTATTGGGCAGCACCGCCTGAAGCAATGCCTCTATGCTGACCACCCACCAATATAATATAATATAATATAATATAATATAATATAATATGATATGAGTTAACTGGATTGATGTGTTGTCCTTTGAAGATATCTGAATTTTCTAGGTGATTTTAGAGTCTACAAAGTTCAACCTAAAGAAATGTGTTTCTAATGATGGAAATTTGGGACTATTTTGGGTGTATAGTAACTTATACCCCTGAGAAATAAAGTTAGCCTGGAAGGGATAGGAGGACATTAGAAAGATTGCCAAGACTAAGTTATTGGGGAGAGAAGCTTTTATTTCTCTGTTGGCCTGGAAAGTGACACCAGTACACCTACAAATCACCTTCCAAGGCAGGAGAGGAGAGTTGGGTTGATTTGTAAGCTCATCTCCTTAGCTCAATGGTGCTTTTGTGAAAGTACATTAGAAAATCTAACAAATACTAAAAGATCCAACATAGGAGTCCATCTGAGTGAAAAAAATCTTTTTCTCCCCTAAGAATGGTGTAAAGGTATGCTTTGCACTTCTTCCTTGGCAACAATCCCAGGCATCTGGACAGTCAAGGAGACAACAACCTGATATCCTTGAACCTGCATTTCATCATCTGCAAAGTGTAAGACGCTATCACACTCCTTCAGGGTTATTGTGCATTTTAAATAAGACAAAAATTGTGAAAGCAACTGGTATCAGGTAGACCAGTTAGCCTTTGCTCTAAAGCTTACAGTCTTCAAATGAAAATTAATTTTTCTCAAGATGCTGTGATTGGCTTCATGGTTTTTCTGGCCTGGACTAGTCTCAACTGGGATCACTCAGGCAGCCACCCTCAGCTTCAGGGTTGACTGGACCTCTCTCCATGAGGTCTTGCATTATCAAGGTTATGGACTGCATACCCAGAGGGAAGACCCAATGCACAAGCTGTTTCAAGCCAATATTTCAGTCACATTTGCTGAGATGCCATGGGTGACCACAAGACACAAGGCCAAGTCTAGAATCTATGTAAACCATGCCCATCCTAGGAGGCGTGTTTTATGGAGGGCCATGGATGATAGCAATCTTCCAAACCAGGCCACTGTTTATGAGGCCTCACACACTACATATCAGACATCGGGCAAAGCAGTTTACATATGTCATTTAATTGATTGACAACCTGGGTGCAGTAGACGCTTTTATCTACATTTTATAGATATGAAATTGATGCCCAGCTAGTTTGAACAACATGCCCAAGATCTTACGACTAGTAAATAACAGAGCCAGGATTCATACGTGGACCTGGCTCCCTTGAAAGTTAGTGTTCTGAAGCCACTTGCTAAATATTAGAGGAAGGAAGGGATGGAAAGGAGGAAAAAGGGTGCGGGAGATTCCACTATCTGCAATGTCCTGAATTACCGTCAAGAACAACCTCTGGCCCATATGTCAGAGGCTTAAAGAAGCAAAGCAAAGGGCTAGGGAAGTAGGCAGCCCACCTGGAAGCAATCAGCTGGCCTCGCCTTTCCACGGGTGTGCCTTCACTTGAGGGGCCAAAGAACCAGAAGTCAGACTGAGTTTGGGTGACTCATTATTGCATGCATGACACCCAGTTCTGCGGATGTTGGGAAGTGACAAAGAGTATGAAACCCATTGAGATCTGAGTAATATTTAACTTCCCCTTTTCACCAATTCCACATTTATTTTTAAACCCAGCACACGAAGAAGCAATGATATTGGACAAATTACATATTCCAACCAGCAGATAAAGTCAACAAAAGCTATTGCTGACAAGCTCTGGCAGAATGGGAATGCTATTATCTTTCTCTGAAAATGGGGGATGGCTGGGAAAGTGAGCGTTTCCTTAGAGAAGCAGAAACCCTTTTCCTAGATAAAAATCTCATTAATAATTCTTTTCTCAAACAGGGGGAGAAGAAGAGATTTGTTGAGAAACCGATAGCAGCAGTCCTGGGCTGTAGCCCGGATGATTTGGAGGAAGGCACTAAAGGTTACATGAATGAGGATGGTTAATATTCACGGCGGCATCTGGTGCTATGTTGCCAGGAGACAGTAATGAGAACAGAGCATCTTCCAGGTCTAATGGCAGTACGGCTGCCACATCAATCCTGCCGTCCCCAGAAATGAGATCTCTATCATTTGCAAACAGGGAAGCGTTGGTGGCTTGGCTGTCATTCCAGAAGGTCACTAAAAGATATGCAGATGAGCTGCCCATATTTCTTGGGCTGACACTCACCAGGTTCCCTGAACAGCTTTGCTTTTTCAGGGACATGGTCTGACAAGACATCTTATAAAGGACTCACTTCTGAAGCTGGGAATTTGCTCTTGATCCTCAGAACACTTTGCCAAGTTCTGGCTTCTTGGATTGGATTTCCCTCCAAATGGCGGTCACACTCACTTCTTTGGAGGAATGCAGCCTTGTCAATCTTGCACTCTCCTAACTTGTGTGAATGTCATGGCTGATTCAACTATAAAATTCCGAAGAATAGCAATCAGGAAAAGTAGTCAGAACCCCCTAACCCTGTGCCTTAGGCTGGGTTCTCGCAGGAGAAGACACTGAGGCAAAGAATCCACTGAAAGTGTTTGTTTCTTCCCACTGATTAACAGGGTCCTTGAAATGAGATGTCTCAAGTTCTTTCTTGTCTTCTCTGCCTCCCACACAGGGCTAGAACTTTTCCCTACACGTGTAGAGACTGGATAGATGCAAAGCTCTTTTTTACATTTATATCATGATTTCTCACTTTCTTAGCACTTACAAATATACCCTCTCATGTTATTCTCACCACAACTTGATGAATTAATTAATTCAAAAACAAGCCAGACACAGAGGTGTGCACCTGTAGTCCCAGCTACTCGGAGGCTGAAACAGGAGGCTCATTTGAGCCCAAGAGTTTGAGTTCAGTTTGGGCAACATAGTGAGATCCCGCCTCTAAATAAAAAATTGAAAAATGGCTTATTCCATACTTGTAGTATGCCAGGGATGAGGAAAAAGCAGTGACCAAAACCAGACAAAACTTCACCTTAATGGAATTACCAGTGGAGTAGTATGGGAGACAGACAAAAAGTACATAAATAAATTCATTTATTCATTCATCCATTGAATCAAATAGTTATTGATCCTTTGTTCAGTGCCTGGAATTTTTCTAGGCACTATTGGTACAGCATGGAGTGAGACCCCTCCCCCAAATCCTGCTTTTTTGGAGGTTACTACTTAGTAGGAGAAAATTAAAACCTAAAAATAGAAACCTACTCCGTGCCATAAGAGATAAGATAGACAAGTGGGACCTCATTAAACTGAAAAGCTTCTGCAAAGCAAAAGAATCCATCAAGAGAGCGGAGAGACAGCCCACAGAATGGGAAAAAATATTTGCCAACTGTATATCTGACAAAGGCCTAACATCCAGGATCAACAAGGAATTCAAACATGCCAAAAGGAAAAAAGCAAACAGTCACATTAAAAAGTGGACAAAATACATGAGTAGACATTTCTCTAAAGAAGATATATGGGCAGCCAACAGACACATGAAAAAGTGCTCAGACTCACTCATCATCAGAGAAATGCAAATCAAAACCACACTGAGATATCACCTAACCCCAGTAAGAATGACCATCATTAATAAAACAAACAACAACGGATGCTGGCAAGGATGTGGAGAAAACTTATACACTGCTGGTGGGAATACAAACTGTTCACCCTCTATGGGAAACAGTGTGGTGATTTCTAAAAAATTAGACATTGACCTTCCATATGACCCAGCAATCCCCTACTGGGAACATACCCAGAGGAACTCAAATCATTCTGCAAAAAAGATACCTGCACACTCATGTTTATTGCAGCACTATTTACAATAGCAAAAACATGGAACCAACCATGCTGCCCATCGAAGTTGGACTGAATTTAAAAAAAAGTGGTATATATACATGATGGATTATCATGCAGCCATAAAGAAGGACAAATATATGGACTCTGCAGCAATTTGGATGGATTTAGAGTCTATCATATTCAGTGAACTATCACAGAAACAAAGAACTGAGTACATGTTATCATTCATAAGTGGACCCTGAACAGTTACCCTAATACCATATGAAAGGGATTGGCAGTAACAGGATACTGCTGCGGTGGGGGAAGGAGGGCACATAGCATCAAAAAAGGTACCTGACCTCAAACCAGGCAAAGTGAGGACCAACGGGAGGCCCAAACTTTAACTGTACAATGTCCACTTATATACCTAATCCTGAATTGTGTACTACATCATTAAAATAAAATATATAAAAAATAGAAGCCTATTATAGGTGGAAATATGAGGGGGGACCCCCAAAACAGAATTTATTTATTAAAATTTGTGTATTTTTTAAATTTTTTAATTTTAAAGATGTGGGGTACAATTCAGGGTTAGGTATACAAGTGTTCATTTTGCAGGTACCCTTGTTGATGAGGCGTGCCCTTCCTTCCCCTGGCAGTTTCCCTCAACTGCCAATCCCTTTCTTATAGAATTATGATAATTGTTCAAGGTCTGCTTATGAGTGAGAATATATGGTACTCTGTTCTTTATTTCTGTTATAGATCACTGAGTATGATAGACTCCAAATTCATCCAAGTTGCTACAAAGTCCATATGTTTGTCTTTATTTATGGCTGCATAATATTCCATTGTGTATATGCACCACATATTTTTTAATTCAGCCCAGCTGTGATGGGCAACATGATTGGTTCCATGTTTTTGCTATTGTGACTAGAGCTGCAACAAACATGTGTGTGCAGGTATCTTTTTGGTAGAATGATTTGAGTTTCTCTGGTTATATTTCCAATAGGGGAATTGCTGAGTCATATGGAAGGTCAATTTCTAGTTCTTTCAGAAATTGCCACACTGTCTTCCAAAGAGGTTGCACTAGTTTGCATTCTCACCAGCAGTATAGAAGTGTTCCAGGCCGGGCTCGGTAACTCAGCCTGTAATCCTGCGCCTTGGGAGGCTGAGGTGAGTGGATTGCCTGGGCCCGCGGGTTCGAGAACCGACTGGGCAACTTGGCGAGACCTCATCTCTACAATAAATCAAAAAATTAGTCAGGCATGGTAGCGCGCGCCTATGGTTCCAGCTACTTGGAAGGCTGAGGCGGAAGGATCGCCAGAGCCCAGCAGGTCGAGGCTGCAGTGGCCGGGAGCGGCCACTGAACCCCAGTCTGGGTGACAAAGTGAGACTCCAACCCAAAAAAAAAAAAAAGAATTGTTCCTTTTTCTTCGCATCCTCACCAGCATCTGTTGTTGTTTGTTTTATTAATGATGGCCATTCTTACTGGGGTTAGGTGGTATCTCAATGTGGTTTTGATTTACATTTCTCTGGTGATGAGTGAGACTGAGCACTTTTTCATGTGTCTGTTGGCTGCCCATATATCTTCTTTTGAGAAGTGTCTATTCATGACTTTTGCCCACTTTTTAATGGGGCTGTTTGTTTTTTCCTTTTCAGCACATTTGAGTTAAAAATTGTATATTTATTCTTACATGTTTAACCTTAAGTCACCTTCAAAGTACTCTCCATTTGATGCAATACGCCTATTGAGACACTTTTCCCACTGCTCAGAACGGTTTTTGAACTCATCAGTTTTGATGCCTTTTAGTGCTTCTGCCATTTTTTGTTTCACTTCTTTTACATCAGCAAAATGTTCCCCTTTGAGGATTTTTTCATCCAGGGAAGCAAAAAAAGAAAAGTCACTCAAGGTAAGATTGGGTAAATAGGGAGGGTAGGGCATGGAGATCATGCCATTTTTTATCAAAAACTGCTGAACACTAAGTGTGGTGTGAGCAGACGCATTCATAAATCACCCATCATGAAACAAGCAAACGCATTGAAAGAATCTACATACACACACAAAAAAAATTCACAGAAACCGAGAAACTCTCACAACAACACTACCATGCCTGGTACACTGATTGATGCTGATGGGTTCCTAGAACCCTTAGCTAGTGGGGGAAGCCTATACTACAAGGGACTCACTTTCCAAAAGATAATTCCATTTTGGGGGCCTTCCCCCCTGTACATGCAATTAACTAAAATAAGTGAAAACAGAATGGTTGGAGGTGGATATACTCTTCTATAGGGTAGTCAAGGAAGCCCTCTTGGGGGAGGTGACATTGAGCAGAGACATAAAGATATTACCAGGCCAGGCTCGGTGGCTCAGCCGGTAATCCCGCGCTTTGGGAGGCCGAGGTGAGTGAATTGCCTGAGCCCGTGGGTTCAAGACCCACCTGGGCAACTTGGCAAGACCTCATCTCTACAATAAATTGAAAAAACTAGCCGGGCGTGGTAGCGCGCACCTGTAGTTCCAGCTACTTGGAAGGTTGAGGCGGAAGGATCGCCGGAGCCCAATAGGTCGAGGTTGCGGTGGCCAGGAGCAGCCACTACACTCCAGTCTGGACAACTGAGTGAGACTCCAACTCAAAAAAAAAAGATATTACCCAAACAGTGATGTTCTAAGCCAGCTCACACTGGCCCCTGAGAGTCTCTGAGGACATCTCTTTCCAACTTTATTTAGGGGAACATCACATTCGTAGCTCAAAATCAAGTAGGAGAAATTACCCACTAGCAAACAGCCAATGCTGTGAGTCAGGACATTTTTCTTTTTCAGAGAGTCAGTCATTAAGCATCTGTTGATACTGAACTGTATGCAAATTCCTAAGGAAAAATTTCTCCTGGCAGAAGGGATATCCAGATAAAGGCCCAGGGCTGGAAGAGTGGTTGATTTTTTGTTGAAAAAGAAGACCAGGGCAACCCTCTCAGGTCCCCTCCGACTGTGGGAATTATTCTATCTTCTCAATAAATCCTACTTTCTAAAAAAGAAGAAAAAGAAAGAAAGAAAAAGAAGACCAGCATGTCTACAAGAGTGATTCTCAAAGTGTGAATCCCAGGCTAGTGCATCATCAGCATCACCTGATAAAATTTTATGTATTTTATATACTGTATATATATTATATGACATATAATTAAATAGCATACATTTTTATATAATTTCATAGTATATATTATATATACACTATATAATTATATGTAACATATACATTGTTGATGTATACAATGTGCATGTGTATCTACAAACACACACATTTTAGAGTTGTGGCGTACATGTGAGGATTTGCTACATAAGTGAATTGCATGCAGGTGAGATTTGGCTTCTTGTGAAACTTCTCTTCTCCTCATAATAGGCATGGTACCCAGTGGGTGGTTGTGTGCCCCTTATCCCCCTCTCTTCCTCCCCTCATTAGCAGTGCCCACCATGTGCTCATGTGCCCGGTGTTTAGGTCCTTTTTATGAGTGAGAACATGCAGTATTCAATTTTTGCTTCTGTGATAGTTCACTTAGAATGATGGTATTTGGCCAGGTGTGGTGGCACAAGCCTGTAATCCCAGCACTTTTGGAGGTCAAGGCGAGAGGATTGTCTGAGCCCAGGGGCTCGAGACCAGCCTGGGCAACTTGGCGAGACCTTGTCTCTACAATAAATCAAAAAGTTAGCCAGGCGTGGGAGCACATACCTGTAGTTCCAGCTACTTGGAAGTCTGAGGAGGAAGGATCGCCTGAGCCCAGCAGGTTGAGACTGTGGTAGCTGAGTGTCTTCCTTATAGCTGTGTAGTATTCTATCATGTATATGTACCACATTTTATCTAGTCCTCTTTCAATGGGCATGTGGGTTGGTTCTATGTTTTTTACTATTGTGAATAGTGCTGCAGTGAACATACGTGTGCAGGTGTCTTTTTGAAAGAGTGATTTATGTTCCTCTGGTATACGTGCAGAAGTGGAAGTGCTGGATCATATGGTAGAACAATGTTTAGATTTTTTACAAATGCCACACTGCTTTCCACAAAGGTTGAACTGGCTACATTCCCTTCAATAGTGTAGAAGGGTTCCCTTTTCTATGCAACCTTGCCAAAACCAGCTGTTTTTTGACTTTTTAATGATAACCTTCCAGACTGGTGTGAGGTGGTATCTCATTGTAGTTTTGATTCGCATTTGAGAAATGTTTAGAATTGCAAATTCTTGGATACCACCCCAAACTGAATCTGAAACTGGGTATGGGGCCCAGAGATCTGTTTTTAAAAGCCCTCCAGGTGATCCTGACACACAGGAAAATTTAAGAACCACCAGTATTTTATCAATTAGGTAAATTATAAAGTAGGAGAGTGATAGGAAGGAAGGTTGGAGAAATAACTGGAGCCTGACCCTGTAGGGCCCTACAAGTTTTGGTAAGGACTTGTGATGATAATGTTTATGTGTTAGCTTGGCTAGGCCACAGTGCCCAGATTTTTGGTCAAATACCATGCTGGATGTTTCTGCGATGATATTTTGGGCAAGGTTAACATTTAAATAGGTGGTCTCTGAGTAAAGCACCTCCATATTGTGGGTAGGCCCCATCCATTCCATTGAGGGCCTAAATAGAACAAAAGACTAATCTTACCTGGGCAAGAAGGAATTCAGCCAACAGATGGCTTTTGACTTCAACTGCAATGTCAGCTCTTCCCTGAGTTTCTAGCCCTATAGCATACTCTATAGACTGTAGACTTGATAACTTTCATAATCACATGAGCCAACTCCTCAAAATAAGTCTCTCTGTCTCTGTCTCTGTCTCTCGCTCTCTGTCTCTTGAGCTCTCTTTTTACACACACACACACACACACACCCTATTGATTCTGCAGTTCTGTTTCTCTGGAGAACGAATACAAGACTCAAGCTTTTACAGGTGAAGCAGTAGCTAGACTGGAGGGAAGAGCAGTTGAAGCAGGGGCACACCATTGACTGACTTATGTTTTTCTTGTTTGTTTGTTTGTTTTTGAGTTAGAGTCTCACTCTGTTGCCCAGACTGGAGTGCAGTGGCCGCTCCCGGCCACCGCAGCCTTGACCTGCTGGGCCCCGGCGATCCTTCCGCCTCAGCCTTCCGAGTAGCTGGAACTACAGGCGCGCGCTACCACGCCCAGCTAATTTTTTGATTTATTGTAGAGATGAGGTCTCGCCAAGTTGCCCAGGCGGGTCTCGAACCC
>CAUYQG010163437.1:0-11788 GCA_963574415.1 Tarsius wallacei
ACGCCCGGCTAATTTTTTGATTTATTGTAGAGATGAGGTTTCGCCTGCCCAGGCGGGTCTCGAACCCGCGGGCTCAGGCAATCCACTCACCTCAGCCTCCCAAGGCGCGGGATTACAGGCTGAGCCACCGAGCCCGGCTAATCATGTGGTTCTTATTTTTACATCTGCTGATATACTGAATTATATGTATGGTTTTGTGGGTGTTGAACCAGCCCTGCATCCTGGGGATGAAGCCTACTTGGTCATGGTGGATAATTTTTGAGATGTGTTGTTAGATCCAATTTGCTAGAATCTTGTTGAGAATTTTTGCATCTATGTTCATCAGGGATATTGGCCTGTAGTTCTCTTTCTTTGTTGGGTCTTTACCTGGTTTAGGTATCAGTATGATGTTAGCTTCATAAAATGATTTGCAGAAAGCTCCATCTTTCTTGATTGCCTGAAATACTTTCAGTGGGATTGGTATCAGCTCATCCTTGTATGTTTCGTAGAATTTTGCTGGAAAGCCATCTTGTCCAGGTCTTTATTGGGGAGGTAGTTTCCTTTTCTTTTTTGAGTTGGATTCTCACTCTGTCACCCAGGATGGAGTGCAATGGCATGCTCACAGCCACCCTGGTGTCAACCTGCTGGGCTCTGGTGGGCCTTTCACCTCAGTCTTCCAAGTAGCCAGAACTACAGGTGTGCACTACCATGCCTGGATAATTTTTTATTTATTGTAGAGACAAGGTCTAACCAAGTTGCCCGAGCTGGTCTTGAACCTGTGGGCTCAAGCAATCCACCTGCCTTGGCCTCCCAAAGTGCTGGAATTACAGGCTGAGCCACCGAGCCTGTTCTAGGCAGTTTTCTTATTATGAAGTCAATTTCCTGTGTTGTTAAAGTTCTGTTTAGAGTCTCAATTTCTTCTTGTTTTTACCTTGGGAGGTTGTGTGATGTCAGAAAGTTCTCCATTTTATTTAGGTTTTTGAGTTTGTTTCCATACAAGTATGCATAGTAATCTGATAATTTTTTGTATTTTTGGGGGGTCAGTTGTGACTTGATCTTTTGCATTTCTTATTGTGTTTGCTTTGGCTTTTTCTCTCTTTTTCTTGGTTAGTGTGGCTTAGGATCCATCAATCTAGTTTATTTTTTTAAAAGAAACAGCTTTTTGTTTCACTGATTTTTTTCACTATATTTTTTTCTTCTATGTCCTATATTTGGGCTTTTACTTTGGTGGTCTGGATTCTTCTGCTGAAGTTAGGGTTTTGGTGTTCTTGTTTTTCCAGCTCCCTTAGGTGATTTGTTATGCTATCAACTCATGATCTTTCTTTTTTCCTGATGTGTGTGAATAGAGTTATAAATTTTCATCTTAGGACTCCTTTCATGGCATCTCAGAGGTTTTGGTAAGATGTGTCTTTTTTTTCATTTGTTTCCAAGAATCTTTTGTTTTTGTTTTAATTTATGTTTTGACCCAGGAGTTGTTCAGCATCATACTGTTTAGTGTCCATGTCTTTGTGTGTTTTGAGGGTATCTTGTTGGTGTTGCTATTTATTGTTATTTTACTGTGATCTGAGAAGGTACATGGCAAATATTTTGATCTTATAAAATTTGTTTATGCCTGATTTATGGTGAGGATGTGGTTGGTCTTGGAGTATGTACCATTACTGAGTAGAATATATATTTCATGGTTTTTGGGTGGAGTGTTCTGTAGGTGTCATTAAGTCCATATGTTCAAGCTTGAGGTTGAGGTTCTGGATCTCCTTGTTGATCGATTATTTTGCCTTGATGATTTATCTAGGGTTGTTAGTGGGGGTATTTAAGTCCCCAATTATGATAGAAACAATTATCTTTATTTAATTTTATTAACGGTTGCCTTTTAATACCTGGTGCTCCTGTGTCGGGTGCATATGTTTAGGATGAATATTTCTTGTGGATGGATTGAACCTTTTATCATTATATAGTGTCCTTCCATGTCTTTTAAAATTTTTGATAGATTGAAGGTTGTTTTCTCTGATATTAAAATTGTGACTTCTGCCTTTTTTTGTTTTCAATCTCCTGAAATTTTATTTTCCAACCTCTAACTTTAAGTCTATGGGTGTTATTTGTAGTGAGATATGTTTTCTGGAAGCAGCATATTGTTGGCTTATGCTTTTTTATCCAGTTTGCTATTCTATGTCTTTTCAGTGGTGCATTTAGTTCATTAATGTTCAGGCTGATTATTGAAATGTGAGAGTTTATCCCTGTCCTGAGGCTTTTATGATGCTATTTTGTTTTCTTTTAACTTTTGAATTGATGTTTGTGTATGTTTTCAATTTTGTAATCTCAAAGTATGCTGTGTAGAGTCTATGTTTTCCTGTATTCTTGAGAAGTGCATGGTCTTTCTTCCTTCCTTTCTTTCTTTCTTTCTTTCTTCCTTCCTTTCTTCTTCTTCTTCTTCTTCTTCTTCTTCTTCTTCTTCTTCTGTGCTTAATACATTCTTGAGCTTCTGTAGAGTTGTTCTGGAAGCAGCATAAACTTTTAAGAATTGAATGTCTGGGAAGGCTTTTAATTCTCCATCACTGATGCAGCTGAACTTGACTGGGTTAGGACATTATTGGTTGAAATTGCTTCTCTTTGGGGACTTTGAAAATTGCACTTCAGTCCCTTTTATCTTGTAGTGTTTCCGTCAGTGAGTCTGCTGCTATTCTGATTGGTCTTCCCTGGTAGGTAGTCTGACCTTACTCTCTTGTGACCTTTAGGATTTTTTTTCTTTTATACCTACTTTATTGGTGAATTACTATTTGTCTAGGAGTTAATCTTCTCATTTCATATCTTGCAAGTGTTCTCTGAATCTCTTGTGTCTGGAGGATCACATCTCTGGTGAGATGGGGAAAGTTTTCTTGGATAACCTCCAGGAATATTTGTTCCAGAGTATTCTATGTTTCCCTTCCTGCTTCTGGGATAGTGACCAGGCATAAGATCGGCTTATTGATATAATTGCACATCTCTTGGAGACTTTGTTCTTTCTCTTTTTCTTTTTTTAATTGGAAAATATAGTTTATTTAGAAAGTAAATTGGGGAGAAAGAGAGATAGGAGACTCACTTCCCCAAGGTAGGAGTGGGGCCAAAGCTAAGAAAACATGGCCCAGGCAAAACTCAACAAGATTGGGTCATGGATTAACAAAAGAATGGTCTGGCTTTTTTCTTTCTTTCTGGGTTTTCTTTCTATATTTTTAACAGATTGTGTTAATTCCATGTTTTGGTCTTCAAGCTCTGAGATTGTTTCCTCTGCTTGGTTAATTCTGCTTTCCATGAATGTCAGCTTGTTATTTACATTCCGTATGAAATTTTTATGTCCAAAATCTCTGTTACAAGTCTTTTCAGTGTTGCATCTTGTCTTTCTTGAGTCTTATTCACTCTTTCCATCCATTACCTTATCCCTGTTGTATTCTTGGGCCACTCATTGGTGATTTCCATTGTTTGGGTTCTGAGGTCTGATTTTCCAGACATTGTCTCTTTGTTACACTGGGAATTATCTGTGTGCTTCCATTGACTTTTTAAAATTTGTGGCAGATCTCTTTCTTTTCTCTTTAATTCCATTATTCAGTGGTAGTGGGAGGAGCTTTCACTTCTGTTGTTTGCTCAGCCCTCTATTCTTCCCTGATCAGGGCCTCCTAATTTGTTCTATTTTGAAACTGGGCTGGGAGTAGGAAGCTTTCCTGTATCTTGTAGTTTTGAGAGTCAAATAAGGTGGAGGGTGTTGACCTAGGATTCAGAACCTAGTTAAAATTCACCATGTTCACTAACTGGACTCCCTGAGACCCACTCCCCACCACCACCATACATAATGATGCAGTGTGTATGTGTGTGTACCCCCTAAGTCCAAGATAAAGTAACAACAATTAGGAGAGCAGAGAAAAGTAGAAGAAATAAAATGGACAAAGATAATAAAAATAAAAAACATGAAAAACAAGAACAAAAACCAAAAAGGACAAACAAAAACCGAAATAAATAGGAAAAAAACAAAAAAAGAACAGAGAATTTGAAAGAAAATAAGAAAATAAGAAAGAAAAAAAATGGGGTAATGCAAAATGTACCTGCACACACACATTAACACACACACTAAAACAAAACAAAAGAAAAGCAAAAAAGAAAAACCAAAAGACAAGCACTCAAACTCTCATGCACACACACAGAAAACAAAAAAAGAAAGAAGAAAGGGGAATGCTAATCAAATAATCACATACACATTTACACACCCACAGTAAACAAAAACAAAACAACAAAAAAGAGCAACAGAAAAATGAATACTCACTCACACACACACAGGAAACAAAAAAATGAAAGAAGAAAGATAAGGAAAATTTTTAAAAAAATTTCTGGGCACTAAGCATCCTCTTGTTGCAGGTTCTGTAATTATTCTTCTCAACTGCTCACAGGTAGCCCATCTGCTATCTCCTGTGGGGCTGTGGGCTCATTCACAATCTTTCTAGTGTGTTGCTCATGGGGAGGGGATGGGGCGATGGAGGTAGGCGGGCATCAGTCCTCCCCTCCTGCTTTAATGGTCAGGGGGCAGGTGCAGGGTTATCTCCTTCTCAGGTGCTGGTGGCATGTGCCCCAGTCAGGCTTATCCCAGAGTAAAGTCCTCCTATCATGGCTGACCTCCAGGCTCCACCTGGGTTTGTCCCTCCCAGTCATGCCCAAGCCATGTGGGTCTGACAATCAGAGGATTTCTGAGGAGGAGGGGGTTGGGACAGCCCAAGAATCACTGCTGATCTCTTCAGGGGGGTCTTCCTCATCCTTTTCTGGTTACATCCTTTGTCCTGCACTAGCTCAGGGTAGGGGATGGGGTACCTGAGATTCCATGCTTATCTTCCCCCTCTGAAGTTTGTGCTTTCAGGATATTCCCTCTAAGTCATAATCAACCTCAGAATAGCTAACCTACCATTGACAGTGAGTGAGTCTGTTGCTCTGTGATGAGCACTTCCCTGCCCAGTTTTCAAGATGGTGGCAGGGTGCCTGCTTTGTCTAATCCAGTAAGACTCTTCCTTTGGCTCCCTTGCTGTGCTCCCTTTGTGGCTCTTGATGCCAGTGTCTGACCTGGTGGTATGGTGGTGAGTAGAGCCTGGAGCTGGCAGTCACTCCTGGCAGTTTCTTCCTGGGAAGGGCTTTGTTGAGTTTAGAAAATGGCACTCAGCTTCGCACCCTGGGAAGTGCTAGGGTCCAAGCAGAGCAGCTGCAGCACTAGCCACTTCACCAGGAGAGCCCTGGCCACTTGCTTTCAAGTCCCCACTCAGTTATCCACTCACACACTCTTTACACACAGATATGCACACAAATTTGTCCAAACACTCACACACAGAGACTCACACAGTCTGACTGGCTCTGCCGCCATCTTCCCCCAATCCTTTCTCACTAGTTTCTTAAAGCATTAAGTTGAATTATTGATTTTAGATATTTCTTTTTTTTTAATGTATACATTTACAACTATAAATTTTTCTAGGCACTGTTTTCACTGTATTGTACAGGTTTTAGTATGTTTTTTACATTAAATTATCTCAGGGTGTTTTCTAATTTGCTTTGTGATTTTCTATTTGACCTTATAGTTGTTAAAGAGTGTGTTGTTTAATTTTAACATATTTGTGAAATTTTCTGTTTTTCTTCTGTTTATTTTTTTTTTAGTTTCTTTCTATTGCGATCAGAAAAGATACTTTGTATGATCTCAATCTTTACAAATTTTTTAAAGACTTGTTTTGTGGCCTAACATATTATCTATTCTAGAGAATGTTCCATGTGCACTTGAGAAAAATATGTATTCTATTATCATTGGGCGGGGTGTTCTTTATATGTCTATTACATCTTATTCGTTGATGGCATTGTCCAAGTCATATATTCCCTTATTTATCTTATGTCTGGTTGTTCTATCCATTTTGGAAAGTGGATGTTGCATTGAGGTCTCCAATTAATACTATAGAACTGTTATTTTTTCCTTCAATTCTACTAATAATGTCTTCATATATTTTGGAGCTGTTATATTTGGTGTATATATATGATTATAATTGTTACATTTACTTGGGGAATTGACCCTTTTATCAATATATAATACTATTTTTCTCTTGTAACAATTTTTATTCAAAATGTTTACTATCTTGGGCTACCATAACAAAATATCACAGACTGAGTGGCTGAAACAAAAGAAATTTAGTATCTCAGAGTTTTAGAGGCTAGAAGTCTAAGAACAGCATTCTGTCAGAGTTAGTTGCTTCCTGGAACCTTTCTGCTGTGTCCTCACATGTGACTTCTTGCTATGTCTGCCCTCTCACTGTATTCTCTGTGCGTATGTAAGAGAAAGAGAGAGATCCCAAGTGTCTCCATTTTTTTTTCTTATAATGACAGCTATACAATCAGATTAAGGTTCTATTCTTATGACCTCATTTAACCTTGATTACTTCCCTATAATTCCTATCTCTTATTGGGGGAAAGCTTCAAAATATGAATGTTTATGAAAAAGAATTCAGTCCATAGCAAAGTCTGTTTTGTCTGATATTAGTATAGCTCTCCTAGCTCTCTTTTGGTTACTATTTGTGTCGAATATTTTTTTCATCCATTGGAATTTCAATCTTTATATGCCTTTATTTCTGAAAGAATATCCTTTAGACAGTGTACATTTGTACCATGTTTTTTCAAAATTAATTATGCCAGTCTCTGCCTGTTGAATGAAGGATTTAATCCACTTACATTTAAAATAAGTACTGATGATAAAGGACTTTTGCCATTTTGTTATTTGTTTTCTCTATGTCGTATACAACTTCTATAATTTATTACATAATTGTAATTCTTTTTTAACATAGTTGTGCTTTTTTACATTTATATATTTTTTCTTTATTCCTCCATGCCTTACTATTCTCAGCCTCTCTTATAACCACCATTCTACACTCTATTTTCATTAGATTTACTCTTTTAGTTCTCAAATATGAGTGGCAGTATGTGATAATTGTCTCTGTGCATGGCTTATTTTACTTAACATACTAGCCTCCAGGTTGCTACAAATGACAAAATTTCATTATTTTTATGGCTGAATAATATTCTATTGTGCATATATACCATATTTTCTTTATTCACTCATCCATTTGTGGGCACTTAGTTTGGTTCCATATTTTGGCTATTGTGAATAGTGGTGCAATAGACATAGGAGTGCAGATATATCTTCAATATATTAATTTACTTTCTTTTGGATATATTTGCATAAGTGGAATCTCTGCATTGTATGATTGTTCTATTTTTAGCTTTTTGAGAAGCCTCCATACTCTTCTATATTAGTGGTTGTACTAATTGACATTCCTACCAACCATGTGTGATCCCCTTTCTCCACATCTAAGCCAGCATCTGTTACTGCCTGTATCTTTAAAAGTCATTTTAACATGTGCATTTTTCAGATAATTAGTGATGTTGAATATATTTTTCATATGCCTACTGGCCATTGAAAAATGTTTATTCAGACTTTTGGTTCATTTTTACTTGGGGTTTTTTGTTGTTGATTTTTGCTAAGGAGTTCCTAGAGTTTCTTGTATATTCTAATTATTAATCCCTTGTCAGATGCCTAATTTGCAGATGTTTTCTCCCATTCTGTGGGCTGTCTCCTCATTTTATTGATTATTTCCTTTGCTGTTCAGAAGATTTGTAGCTTGATGTCATCTCATTTGCCCGTTTTTGCTTTGGTTGCTGTATGGTGTATATATACCACATTTTCATTATCCACTTATCTGTTCATGGGCATTTAGGTTGATGCCACATCTTTGCAATTGTAAATTCTGCTGCGATTAACACGCTGATTCAGGTTCTTTTTTATATAATAAAATCTGTTCCTTAGGGTAAATAACTAGTATTGAGATTGCTGGATCAACTAGTATATCTACTTTTAGTTCTTTGAGTAATCTCACTAACACTTTTCATATAGGTTGCACTAATTTATACTTCCACAGTGTATAAGTGTTCCCTTTTCTACTTATCAGTGCCAGCATTTACTGTTTTTTAATTTTTTTATTAATGGCCATTCTGACTGGTGTAAGGTGGTATCTCATTGTGGTTTTAATTTGTGTTTCTCGGAAGATGAGTGATATTGAGCATTTTTTAAAACATTTTTTTAAACATATTTTTTATTTTAAAATTGTGGGGTACAGTTAGGTATACAAATATGCATCGCTCAGGCACTCTTGTTGATAAGGGGTATCTCCCCATCCACAGACAGATATTGACTACCATTAATCCCACCTCCCTTGCCCTCCCTGTCGCCCCCTATAGATTCCCACCACTGTCGATCCTTTTCTTATAGTATTATGATAGATGTTCAAGGTCCACTTATGACTGAGAACATGTGATACTCAGATTTTGTTACTGTGAAAGATCACTCAGTATTATACACTCTAGTTCCATCTAGGTAGCTGCGAAATTCATGATTTTGTTCTTTTTTATGGCTGCGTAGTATTCCACTGTGTATATGTACCACATTTTTTAAATCCAGTCCTCTTTTGATGGACAGCATGGTTGGTTTCAGGGTCTTGCTATTGTGAACAATGCTGCGATAAACATACGTTTGCAGGTATCTTTTTTATAGAGTGATTTGAGTTCTTCAGGGTATATTCCCAGTCGGGGGATTGCAGGGTCATATGGGAGGTCAATATTTAGAGCTTTTAGGAATTGCCACACTGCTTTCCACAGAGGTTGCACTAGGTTACACTCCCACCAACAATGTATAAGTGTTCCCTTTTCACCACATCCTCTCCAGCATCTATTATATTTTGAGTTGTTGATAATGGCCATTCTGACTGGAGTTAGGTGGTATCTCAATGTAGTTTTAATTTTCATCTCCTTGATGATTAGTGAGGTTGAACATTTCTTCATGTGTCTGTTGGCTTCTTGTGTGTCTTCTTTTGTGAAGTGTCTGTTCATATCTTTTGCCCACTTTGTAATGGGGTTGTTTGTTTTTTTCTTTGCAGCACGTTTGAGTTCCTTGTAGATCCAAGATGTTAAGCCTTTGTCAGACCCGGAGTTGGCAAATACTTTTTTCCAGTCTGTGGGCTGTCTCCCTGCTCTCCTGATGGTTTCTTTGGTTTTGCAGAAGCTTGCCAGTTTAATGAGGTCCCACTTTTCTATCTTATCTCTTATGGCCTGTGCGTTTCGGGTTTTGTTCAGGAATTGGATGCCAGTTCCAATTTCCATAAGGGTGTGTCCTGCATTTTCTAAGGTTCTTATGGTTTGAGATCTTACATTTAGGTCTCTGATCCACTTACAGTTAATTTTTGTGTATGGGGATAGATAGGCGTCTTATTTGAGTCCTCTGCATGTGGTCAGTCAGTTTTCCCAGCACAATTTACTGAATAGGCTCTCCTCTCCTCAGTAGTAGGTGGTGGAGGCTTTGTCGAAGATAAGGTGGTTGAGAAATTGAGGTTTTGCTCCTGGAATCTCAATACTATTCCATTGGTCTATATGCCTGTTCCTTTACCAATACCAAGCTGTTTTCATTATTGTAGCTTTATAGTAAAGTATGAAGTCTGGTAATGTGATAACATTTGCTTTGTTTTTTTGGCTGAGGATTGTTCTGGCTATTCTTGGTTGTTTGTGTTTCCATATGAATCCCTGTATCATTTTTTCTAGCTCTGAGAAGAATGTTGCTGGTAATTTGATGGGTATTGCATTAAATCTGTAGATTGCCTTAGGTAAGTTAGTCATCTTCACAATGTTGATTCTTCCAATCCATGAGCATGGGATATTTTTCCACTTGTTTGTGTCGTCTTTTATTTCTTTGAGCAGGGTTTTGTAGTTTTCATTGTAAAGTTCTCCCACGTTTCTGGTTAGAAAAATGCCAAGGTATTTCATTTTTTTTTGGTGGCTATTGTGAATGGGATTGTGCTTTTTACTTGGGTTTCTGTTTGTTTGTTATTGGTGTAAAGAAATGCGATTGTCTTTTGCATGTTTATTTTATACCCTGAGACTTTGCCAAAGTCCTTTATCAGTGCAAGGCTTTTGACAGATTCTCTTGGGTTTTCAAGGTACACTATCATGTCATCTACAAAGAGAGATAACTTGACTTTCTCTTGTCCTATTTGGATACTCCTGATCGCCTTCTTTTTTCTGATTGCTCTAGCCAGGACTTCCAATACTATATTGAAGAGGAGGAGAGAGAATGGACATTCTTGTCTTGTTCCAGGTTTCAGGGAAAATGGTTCCAATTTTTGTCTATTTAGGAGTATGCTAGCTGTAGGTTTCTCATAGATGACTTACTATTTTGAGGTGTGTTCCATGTATGCCTAGATGTTCGAGGGTTTTTATCAAGAAGACGTGCTGGATTTTATCAAACGTTTTTTCTGCATCGAATGATATAATCATGTGGTTTTTGTTCTGACATCTGTTGATGTTTTTAATTACATTTATTGTCTTGCGAATGTTGAACTAGCCTTGCGTTTCTGGGATGAAGCCTACTTGGTCATGATGGATGATTTTTGAGTTGTTGTTGAATCTGGTATGCTAGGATCTTGTTGAGAATTTTAGCATCTATGTTCATCAAAGATATTGGCCTGTAGTTCTTTCTTTTTTGGGTCTTTACCTGGCTTGGGTATCAGTGTGATGTTAGCTTGATAAAATGATTTGAGGAGAGTTCCATCTTTCTCAATCGCCTGGAATACTTTCAGTAGGATTGGTATCAGCTCCAACTTGAATGTCTTATAGAATTCTGCTGGAAAGCCATCCAGTCCAGGGCTTTTTTTTTTTGTAGGTAGTTTTCTTTTTACATAGTCAATTTCCTTGATTGTTATTGGTCTATTAGGGTCTCGATTTCTTCTTGTTTCAACCTAGGCAGGTTGTGTGATGTCAGAAAGTCCTTCATTTCCTTAAGGTTTTCAACTTTGTTTCCATACAGGTGTACATACTGGCTTCTAATGATCTTTTGTATTTCTTCAGGGTCAGATGTGACTTCATCTTTTGTGTTTCTGATTGTGCTTTTTGGGGCTTTTTCTCTCCTTTTCTTGGTCAGGCTAGCTAGTGGACCTTTGATCTTGTTTATCCTTTCAAAGAACTAGCTTTTTGTTTCATTGATTTTTTTTTTTTGTATTATCTTTTGGTCTTCTATGTCCTGGATTTGGACTTTTATTTTGGTGATCTGGATTCTTCTGCTGAAGTTGGGATTTTGGTGGTCTTGCTTTTCCAGCTTCCTTAGGTGGCTTGTTAGGCTGTTAATTTGTGATCCTTCCATTTCCTTCATGTGCATCTATAAACATATGAATTCCCCTCTTACTACAGTTCTCATGGCATCCCAGAGATTTTGGTAAGATGTTTCTTCATTTTCATTTGTTTCCAGATATCTTTTAATCTGTGTTTTGATTTCAACATTGACCCAGGAGTTATCTGGCATCATGTTGTTTGGTATCCATGCCTTGGTGGGTATGGGGGAACCTTGTTGGCGTTGATGTTTATTTTTATTCCACTGTGGTCTGAAAAGGTGTATGGCAAGATTTTGATCTATTTAAATTGCCTTATGCTTGACTTATGGCCAAGTATGCGGTCGATCTTAGAGTACATTCCATGTGGTGATGTGTAGAATGTATATTCTGTGGTCGTTGAATGGAGTGTTCTGTAGGTATAAATTAAATCCATTTGGTCAAGAGTCACATTGAGGTTTCAGTTCTCATTACTGATTTTTTGTCCTGATGATCTATCTAGTGTTGTGAGTGGGGTATTGAAGTCTCCAGCTATGATGGTGTTGGAGTTGATATCTTTTTTTAGTTTACTTAGAAGCTGCTTTATGAAAGTTGGCACTCCTATGTTGGGTGCATATATGTTT